>CAIGRN010160555.1:0-19986 GCA_903798345.1 Fraxinus anomala | reverse complement strand
GTTTTAGAATTTTTCTTTTGTCATATAGGCACGGATTTCTTTGTTTTCTAGAATCCCATTTATCTCTTGTACAATCCGCATAATCCTTAAGACAATGCACGCAATTTCCTCACATACAACTGATAATCGGATGACTCCATCACGAGCATGGTTTTAGAATTTTTCTTTTGTCGTATAGGCACGAATTTCTTTGTTTTCTAGAATCCCATTTATCTCTTGTACAATCCGCAGAATCCTTAAGACAATGCACGCAATTTCCTCACATACAACTGATAATCGGATGACTCCATCGGCTGTTGCTGCTTGTATGGCACCTTTGCTCTTGCGTCCTCTTTTAGCTGGTGAATGTGAACTAGAGGACGATTTTGATATCAATGGTGATAATTCTGCTCAGCTTCTTGCTGCTGCAAATGCTGCTAATGATGCCCAAGCAATTATTACAACACTCTTGGAGGAATATGAGAATATTTTTTATGTAAGTTGCTCTTGTTTGTTGGTTTTGGAATTGTGTTGGCTTATTCGTTGTCGAGTTCTAATCTTTGCAGTAAGCCATGCATTGTCATTTCTTTCTATGCATTCTCGTATATTTTCTATTGCCCTAGTTGCTTTACAACTTATAGGTTGGATGCTTATCTCTTTGTATGGTGTATATCTCTGTTTTCTTATGGTTAACTAATGCAGTTATTGGATAATTGATGCAACATGGAAAGTCTATTCTAAGCGTAGGAGAAATTAAATTAATTAGGGTTTATGTTATTTTCCTTATTTCCATTATTGAGAGTTTTTAAGACAATTTCATTTGTTTCCCTATAGAGGAAACCGTAGTTTTCCTTATATATTCTAGTTTAGACTCTATAAAGAGTCTTTCTCTTTGTAATAAGACACCTTTTTATCATTGAATACAATTACGAGTCTTCCTCCAATCTTTTTCTTCTCTCTCGTTTTCCTTCTCTTCTTTAATTTACTCATTGATAATTCCCTTGTGTTCATTGTCAACAATATTTTTAACATTTTCAGTGTAGCTGAATGACACCAACATGTTATCTTGTCCTTGTATTTCGCTCTTCCCCTATTGATATAGTTATTATGCTGCAATGTTTAAAATGGACTGAACCGTGTCATTGAATTCCACCTCCACGAATTTTATGCTTGTGATTGTTGACTAACGTTTTATGAAATTTTTGGTTCAACTCAACTAAAAGATTGAAATCCCTTTTAATAACCCCGTATTTGGTGTTAGCTACATGTATTCTCCTTTTCCACTCCACTATGGCCATCTATAAAATTAACCAGAAAGATTGAAATCCCCTTCAATGACCTCATTCCATGAGATTTTAGTCCGACAACTTCCCATAGAAAATACCTAGTCTATCACTTTTTATAATCAGCAGATTTAATGACTTTGTTTGATATGCCAGGTCATGTCACTCTCCTACTAATTTTGGACCTTTTTGTTTAAGATATCCTCTCCACAACATAATTTGGTTCTTTGATCTCTTTTAGCAAGATAATATCATATGTGAGAAGTTTACACCATGGATCCTCATCTTGCACGTTCTTAGTCAATTCGTCTACTATTAGAATAAACAGATAAGTGCTTTGTTGATTAATCCATAATTAGGACTTGAGTACACCTTTGATGCAATGTTATTTTAACAGGAATCTAATTGAACTCTCCTGCAATATCCTCACTTTGATTTTATCTCTCTCATAGATATCTGTGATAACATCAATACATGCATTTTTCACTCCCCACCCCCCCCCCCCCCCCCCCCCCCCCCCCCCCCCCCCCCCCACCCCCCCCTCCCCCCCCCNGGGAGAAATGAAAAAAAAGGCCCCTTTTTCAACTTTGTTAGAATGAGACTCATTTTTGTAATAATCCCAATATACCCTTCTCCCCCTCCCCCCCACCCCCCCCCCCCAACCCAAAACCCTCCCTTGGATTCTATTACTGATCTCTCCACGAAAAGAGCTGTTATCTGAACCCACTGCTTTTTCAGCCAAAGTCATCTTTCTGCTTCTCTCTCCTTGTGCAATTTTTTTTTCATCCAAAAACTGAAATTTCACTTATCAAAAAAATGATAAGGCAACCACATATTAGATGTCATCATTCTGGAGCACGTGTTATTGCATGAAGCCCGTTGTTCCCTTTATAGCCGTCTAGCTATTAATTTAGTCGGCCTTATCTATCATATTGTATGTTGTTTTCGGAGATGCTTCCTTTCTTGAATTAATATAATTTAATGTGCTTTGCCAATTACCTTAGGTTTTTTTTTTTAAATCAGGATCATAGTCTCCACAGATATTCTATATCTGCGAGTTCACAAACTGATAATAGTGAGAGTGAACATGTGACTGATGATGAAAATCTAGACATAAAAAACAATGGTTATCATGATGCTGAAAATGAAGTTGGCCCTGAAACTGAAGATGATCGTGATCGTGGACTTATTGGGAAGTTAAGTGAAATCAGTGATTCTGCAGCCAACAATCACGACTATAAGGTTACCTCTCTCACTCTCTATGTGCATGCTTCATATACTTCTTGTACGATGTATAATAGGTTAAACTTGCCTAGAAATCTATGATAATCCTTTTTCCTCAAAATTTTCACTTGAAGAAAGTAGGCATTTTCATTGAAATCGAAACAAATGATTTGGGTAAACTTGAATTCATGGAGTGTCATTTCCTCATCTCAAATTTGTCAGGTGTGACAAATGTATTAATAGTGAATGGTTTACATTTTTCTTGTTCTGCCATAATGGTGAATGAATCTTCCAATACTTGTGGGTCATAGTTCATACATGTCGGTTCCAGTTACTTCAATTATTTGAACATCGTTACAAAATAATTTACCAAGGTTGCTATTGTCTTGGCATTTGTTATTACCAGGTCATTGGAAATGATGATTCCGATGTTGAATCTCCAATGGATAATCATACTTCAGCAACAAAATCAAATCCAACTACAGACCCTAAACTTCTTAGAGTATCTAATGCTTTGGTTAATGAGCAGCTCCAACAGAATAACCCAGGTGAAAATCCGTTGAATGCTTCAACCGAATTAATTTGTAACAAGTCTCAGCGGTCTATGGGGGAAATTTTATCATCTATGGATCAAGAGCTAAATCTATCTACTCCTGCACCTGAGTCATTGGTTGAGAAGCCAACAGCCAAACATACAAATTCCAATCTGAATGTCCAGAGATCAACGTTTTGGGGAAGAAAAAATGTGAGTTTTTCCCTTCATTTTCTTTAGGTCATGAATTTTCAGCTTAAGGAGTCTTTCACATCCGCAACAGCAGGCGGAAGGGGTTGGCGACCTAAATCCTTACTGTAGAGCATTCAACTTTACCATGAGCCACAAAAGATTTAATACTATCGTTGTAGTGTGCATAACAGAACTAAAATCAGATCTTCTTGTTGGTGCAAATTAATCA
Source organism: Fraxinus anomala (assembly GCA_903798345.1). NCBI lineage: Eukaryota > Viridiplantae > Streptophyta > Magnoliopsida > Lamiales > Oleaceae > Fraxinus > Fraxinus anomala. Next base: position 16,547 of record CAIGRN010160555.1, on the reverse strand, counting down.
TATCCCCGACTTAGTTGCCCTATTATTATTGAGCTCAACTGATTATTAGCTTTTCTCGAACCTTCCTTTTGCTAGAACCTTCTTTATAGCCAAAGATGCAGCCCACTTGTTAAATATGTTAGTCTGCAAATCAAACGCTTCCAATTGGAGTTGGTCTTTTTGAGTACACGTTCAAATGAGCGCTCAAACACATGGGGATATGTGTTGGTTTTCTAAACTTTATCAATGGCGTTCCTCATAAATTGTTTTCTTTATCCATTAGCATATGGTTGATTGATTGAGTTTCTTATCATAAGGAAGCCCCTGAAAAGTTTTTGGTTCTGTTTCCAGAACGAGGAATGACAACTCTGATATTCAATTTAACATAGATTGCATGATTACTATTCCAAGCAAACATTGTGTAGAGTTCTATGTTGGTAAACATTGTTTTTCTCCTTTCCTTCCCTGGCTCTGGTGGAAGGTGGAGTGGATTTTGATCATTTGGATTTTATGTCCCACATTTGTATTCTTAGGTTTCATCTATTCGAATCTGACACATTGATTGTTTTCTTCTTGCAGTCAAGGAAAACATCTTCAACAGAATCAGTTGATTCTTCTGGGGAAGAAGAGTAAGATAATCTTATTTACATTGTAAATGGACGTGTCAGATCCACACACTTGCTATCTTCTAATAAACTGCACAATATTTACATGTTACACATTTTGCCTGAGCACATTGGAGATCTGCTCTATATGAGAATTTTTCATGTTGCTCTTTCCAAGTTGCTTTCTCTACAGGGAGAATGTTTATTTGTCTTTACAATTGGTCCTAGTTTGGGGAGTTGTAGAGCTATATGTATTGTAATATTCATAAATGTGGAAGCATTACATTTCTATGATTATGTTTTTCCACTAAAAAGTTCTATGTTCTATTTTATTCTGTTTTAATGTTCTATTTTAGTCTGTTTACTTTTTCAGTCTTCAATTCTGTTGTTTTCACTTCTTTACGCATAGAAGTTAAAGCACTTGTCTTCTCCTGTATCATGTATGCGGTCAAAAGGGGAAATTGGAAGGGAAAAATCAAAATGCATGGGCAAGACTTGAACTTGTTACACATGGTTTGGTACCGTGGAGTTTTTCTTAGCACTCAGTTTAAGAATGATGATATCTTGCTAGTGAGTGTGTTGTTGAAGATCGTTATTCTAAAGTTTACTGTTTACTATTTTGCTTAATCTTCTGCTAGAGAGTAATTTAGCGCACTTTTCTTTACCCCGGTATTCAGGGAATACCGCTTATACTGTTTTACCTAGTTGGATTATTGCTCTTTAAGTATTTATTTATTTAATTTTCACATTTAACTTCTATGATTTGTTTATAGGCTTGCTATCCAGAGATTAGAGATTGCAAAGAATGATTTGCATAGAAGGATTGCGAAAGAGGTAATTTTTACTGTAATGAGCGTTCTTACCAAATATGTTTAATGTTTGTGAATAGATTTATTTTTTCCTCGTTGTTAGGCAAGAGAGAATACAATTTTGCAAGCTAGCTTGCAGAGAAGGAAACAAGCTCTGCATGAGCGTCGTTTGGCACTTGAACAAGATGTATGTATTGGTTATACTTATTTAAAATTTAGCTTATTTTCTTTTCGAGGAATGCTTTTCGATCATTCCATAAAAAGTGAGTGCTACTTGTTAGCCCCCTTTAGTTTAGCTACTGCATTGGCAAAAGGCATTATTTCTGTAAGGGTGTATTTGATTGGAAAATTTTCCATGAAAAATGGCCTTTTCCCACCCAAATTCCACAAGGAAAACATTTTCTTTTCTAGGAGACATTTTCCATGCCAATCAAACATACCAACTATTTTTGTATGTACTACAGTACATCCATTTTTTTTTCTGTGAATGGTGACCTTATTTGTATGTCACATGAAGTGTACTTCTTATGCTTTATTGTTTGACTTTTGTGCTCCTTTGACACTCCAATTCCTTAAAAAAGTTTGCAGTACCGGACTACATGTACAACCTCTTCTCCCTATACTTCATATATTAATCTAGTTTGCAGACTTAACCTTGGTTCTGATATAGGTTGCAAGTCTACAAGAACAGTTGCAAGCTGAAAGAGATTTACGGGCTGCTCTGGAAGTTGGCTTGAACATGTCTTCTGGACAGTTTCTGGGCTCTCATGGTATGGATTCCAAGGTTTGTATCAATAGTTAAATCTCTCTGTAATCCTAATCCTACAATTTTGCTACCATCTGATGTTTTGTCTTCTATGAAGACGAGGGCTGAGCTTGAGGAGATAGCTCTTGCTGAAGCAGATGTGGCCAGATTGAAGCAGAAAGTTGCTAAACTTCATCATCAGCTAAGTCAGCAACATCAGGATCACTATGGCACTCTCCCTGATGCATCCGATCCCTATCAACGTGCCACAAATCACAGTCCTCAGCAGTGAGTCAAAAGCACATTACATCATCTTATGTTGCTTTCGGTCTTTTTTGGAATTAGATGTTCCTTTATTACATTTGACTATGTTCTCATCCCACCTGAATACTTGGCATATAAGTAAGTAGAAAACGACTATGAACTTAAGTTTCAAGATAGATTAAATATGGAAATGCACAAGATTTGCGATACGGTCAAGCGAGTTAACTGATGATACAAGGTGCGGCAGCTTGTGTCATAAGATGATCTGCTTGACAGTGAAACTTTTCTTCCCCTTCTCTATCTGACCTTTACAATGGACATACGATTCTCTGTAGCAGAAAATTTATCAAGAATCTGGGAATCAGTTCTCAAATGCGAGGGAAACTAAATTACGAAATTGAATATTATTATTTCCTTATCTGGCATGCCAAAAAATTGTAGCCCGATATATAAAATTTTCTTCTGTGAACAGTGTTTACATGCACTTCTACAGATCCAAAAACATACACATCATGCCTTCGTATAATTCATCTAGAATGAATCATGTGAATTTGAGACATTCTATTCGAAAGACTTATAATGCCTATGACTGGCTGAATTGATTTACTTCCAATCGTTGAGTAAGACATTTGATTCACTTTAAGTTGCAATTTAGTTAGTTTCACATTTATTAGATGTATTATATATGGGGATGAGAAAGCTTATTGTTTTTCGCTTCAGGAAATATTTCCAGCATGATTTTGACTCGACGCTTGCTTTCTGTAACCATGAAAGGAAACAAAGAACTGAGGTGAGTGACATATCAATCTTTATATTTAATCTCACGCCTTCTTGTTCGAGTGTGACACATTGCGTTATCTGGGACTTGTTTTCCATCATAACTGTGAAGCATTAAATTATTTATAATAGGGAAAATTTACAGAACTTGCCCTATATATGGGGTGTACTGACATTTTTACATTCCTTACTTTCGGAAATTACTATTTACATGCTACTTTTTCGTAAGCGCTAACAAATAACATATTCCGTTTAGTCTCTGTCAAAACAAATTGGAAAATATTTACAGAACATATCCTGATTCCTGTGCATAAGGTTAGTTATACTTTACATACCTTGTTTTTCAAAATTATAATTTACATACTACTATTTTGTAAGTGTTAAAAGAATAACATATTTCGTTACGTCTCTGCCAAATAAATAGGACAAAAATAAAAAAATGCGATCTTTTACTCAATAATACCAAAAATTTTAACTTACAAGGTAAGACAGCCGTGTAAAAAAGAAAAAACATATGATGTAGCAATATGGAATTCGTAATTTTTGAAAATGCAGAATGTGAAGTGTAATTATACCCTATACACTACGTATCTTTTGTAATTTTGTTCCTTTTCTGGGATGGAGATTTAACTGAATATATCATTTGTTAACACTTGTGAAATAGTAGTACGTAAAGGTAATTTCCGAAAACACAGCATGTGACATGTAATATATACTATATGACCAAGCATGTGATTACATTTTCTATCCTGCTCATTCCTTGCATGCTGGTGGCTGGATTGATTCCATAGGACTTGTTTCACATGTAGTCGTAGATTAGATTACAAAAAGTAATTTTTTTTTTTCATGGAACAAAATCTGTTAGAATCTCTAGAGGGGAAAGTGAAATTTACTCTCTTTATGACATGTTCTATCGACCTCCTTAGTTATCATAACGTAAATATATATTTTTATTTTAATCCTTCAAATGTTGCAGGAGTTGGTAGGGGCAGATCAGAGAAATATTAGAGGACACGTCTTAACATCAGGTAGCAGTAGACGACCGGCTCGGCATCAGTTCCTAGATTCAACAGGATTGAGCGATTCTAAAAGTACTGGGGCATCTACGAGTTCATCTGTGGACAGCCTCTGTTATGTTGATTCTGCAGCCATGCCTTGCACATCTAGAGCAGCAGAGGTAGGATTCAAACTATCATCATGTTTTGATGATGCACTATCAATTGACATCGTGAGTGGAATCTACGTTGAAATTTTTTGATCCTAGAAGTGCTATAATGTGCAGGTGATAGATGATCCTAGACATCCCTCAGCAGCAGCATCAACTTTGGTCGAATTGACAACACGTCTTGATTTTTTCAAGGAAAGGAGGTCTCAGTTGATGGAACAACTCCAAAGCCTCGATTTAAACTATGAAACATCGCAAGATAATATGTATAAATCGTCATCTCTTGACTGGAACTGATCATAGTTCCTTCTCGCAACCTTGTACATTCTTTGTCCCTGTAGTATATAGTCGAATATCATATTTTCTAGTTACGCATCCTATTTTCAAGTTTTGTTTTTGTTTCCCATTTTTGGAGACCACGAAGACTGCAATTAGCATCTAGACTGTAATTCTTATTAACCATAAGGTGCAAAATGTCGTGTAATAATTCACAAGACAACATTCTATGTATGGGAAGTGATCGAGGATCTTGGTCGAATGAGACATACTCGATGTATGTCTTTTTGTAATGACGCTTTGCAAGGATCATAAATTCCATATATCCTGTGACTAATGTTATGTTATAAGCTGGTTTCTGTTGAATGATATTTCATTCATATTTAAGTCTGGCTTTGAGACCACTCTTGTAATAGGGTGGTTCGTGTGGATTTGATAGGCCTCCAATCCGGTTCACTTATGCACGAAGAAAGAAAGTATTAAGAAAGTATTACCAGTTCATTCAGTTAGTCGGTTGGGGGGGTAAGATTGTAAAAAGAGTATTGGAAGGAAATGTGAATAAATAGGGGGGAAAGGAACTGGGAAGGGTATTCAATTTTTACAATTCCTTGTATTGAGAGGGGGAGAGATCGGGCCTCTCTAATAGCCTGAAATTTGTAATTTTCATTCGGTTGAAACTTCAATACAAAATACATTTCTCAGTTGACTTCTCTTTATCATCAGGAACTAGGAATCCTAACAAATTGGTATCAGAGCATGACGATCGCGGATCGAGTGGGTCAGTTGGAATCGAGGTTTGATGGACTACACGGAGAGGTGGGAGCGATGAAATCAGAAATACAGAAAGACCTAGTGGTGTTGATGGAGAAATTGGATTTGGTAATGACGAAGTACGGCGAACATGAGAGAGATAGGAAGGAGAAGGGGAGTTCATCTGAAATAGCAGCGGCGACTATGAGTTCTGAAGCTCCGAACAATTCTCACGAGATAGGCGGGAGTAAAGGAGATCGAACACAGCTAGAAGAGATTGCTAGGACAGACAACCAGATCCGTCGTTTGGAAATGCCAGTCTTCAATGGGGAGGCGCTGGACGCTTGGGTTTTCCGAGCAGAGCGTTATTTCAGCGTTAATCAGCTCACCAACTGGGAAAAAATTGAAGCAACTGCTGTTTGTTTTGAGGGGAGGCGTTGGCCTGGTATCAGTGGGAGAATGGCCGACAACCATTAATGCGGTGGGAGGACCTTAAAATGTTGATGTTGTAGAGGTTCCGACCGTCACAAAAGGGAAGTGTGCTGGAGAAGTTACTCGCCTTGAAACAAGAAGGGACAGTGAGGGATTACCGGCGCTGGTTCGAATTATTGGCGGCGTCGTTACCAGACATCCCTGATTCCGTGCTGGAGGGGACTGGACCTGGTTATTCGAGCTGAGGTCAGGATGATCAGACCACAGGGGTTGGGCCAAATCATGGAGTTGGCCCAACGTGTTGAAGACAGAAATGAATCTCTTAAACAGGCTTGTCCTGTTGGTGGCCCAGTTCGATTAAAAACAAATAATTCTCTTTTGGCTAGCTCAGTGGAAAGTGGCCCAAATTATATGGGGTTAAATCCTAAGGTCATTAATCAATTTACCCATACAGTACAACAGGCAAGTGCAGGGAAGTTTTCAGGCGTTGCGAATCGGTGTCCGACAAGGGGGAGAGGGTGGCGACGCCTTTTAGGCGCCTAACCGACGGCGAATTGCAGCTCAAGCGGGAAAAATGGCTTTGTTATTGCTGCGATGAAAGGTATGTTCCGGGACATCGATGCAAAAATCGTGAGCTACAAGTGCTTTTGGTGAGGGGAGAGGAAATTGAGGAATTAGTGGAGGAGATTAGCATGGAAGAGGGAGAGTTGGTGGAAGAAATGATAGAGTTGTCGATTAAATTAGTAATAGGGCTCACTGCACCTAAAACCATGAAGCTGCGTGGTGTGATATTAGGTAAACCAGTTATAGTACTTATTGATTGTGGGGCCATCCACAACTTTATTTCATCTGAGCTCGTTCAGAAGTTGGAACTGAGAGTCACGAAATCCGCCAGCTATGGGGTGGTGATGGGAAATGGGTTATCAATTAAAGGGGGTGGTATTTGTAAGGGAGTGGTAGTGTCGTTGCCGGAAGTTGAAGTGGTGGAAGACTTCTTGCCATTGAAATTGGGGTGCACAGACGTAATTCTCGGGATGAAGTGGTTGGAGACACTGGGTAAGATGCAAGTGAATTGGGGGGCACTAACTATGCGTTTCAAGGTGGGTGGGGAGACGACTGTGTTATAAGGGGATCCCAGTTTGGATAAGACACAGGTGTCGCTGAAATCATTGGTGAGATCATATAAGGCAGGGGAACATGGTATTCTGCTGGAATTGAGAAGTCTAGGTGTGGAACAGGAGGAACCAGAGACGGAAGTTCACAGCTTAATTAAGGAATTATTGAGAAATCATCAGAGTGTCTTTGAATGGCCCAATGAACTCCCTCATCTGAGAGCTCGTGATCGCCCAATTCTATTACAACCAGGGGCAGCTCTTGTGAACGTCAGACCTTACCGATACTCGTATGTCCAGAAGAATGAAATCGAAAATTAGTCAGAGAGATGTTGGCTGCGGGAATTATCCAGCCAAGTCAAAGTCCATTCTCAAGCCCCGTTTTGTTAGTTAAGAATAAAGATGGTAGTTGGAGATTTTGTGTCGATTATCGAGCATTAAACAAAGTTACGGTGCCAGACCATTTCCCAATTCCTGTGATAGATGAATTGTTGGATGAATTACATGGGTCTCGGGTGTTCTCCAAGCTAGATTTAAAATCTGGCTATCATCAAATCAGAGTCAGACCTGAAGACATTCCCAAGACGGCTTTTCGCACGCATGAGGGTCACTATGAGTTCCTGGTCATGCCCTTTGGATTGTCGAGTGCTCCAGCAACTTTTCAGCATTTGATGAATGAAGTGTTTCGACCATACTTGCGGAAGTTTGTCCTTGTTTTCTTCGATGACATCTTGGTTTACAGTCAGACGCTTGAGGAGCACCTACGACACTTGGGTATAGTCTTAGGTGAATTGAGTAAGCATTAGCTGTACGCCAATGAGAAGAAATGTCTATTCGGCCAAGCTGAAGTGGAGTACCTCGGCCACGTGATTTCTAAAAAAGGGGTAGCAGCTGATCAGTCGAAAATTGCAGCCATGGTTATTTGGTCGAGTCCGAGTAATCTCAAGGAGCTTCGGGGATATTCTGGGGCTCACGGGGTATTATAGACGCTTCGTATATGGATATGGCAAGGTTGCATGGCCCTTGACTGAATTACTGAAGAAGGATAGGTTCTGTTGGAATGGGGAGATCGAAACAGCGTTTCAGAACTTGAAGGCTGCTATGGTCAATGTTCCAGTGCTGGCACTTCCCGATTTTTCTAAGTAGTTCGTGGTTGAAACGGACGCGTCTGGGCATGGTTTAGGAGCGGTTCTGATGCAGGACGGCCATCCTGTTGCATTCTTTAGTAGAGTTTTACCTCAGAGCGCTAGGTAAAGATCTGAGTATGAGCGAGAATTAATGGCTATGGTGTTTGCGATACAGAAATGACGCCATTACTTACTGGGCATGCATTTTATTGTTCGAACCGATCAACGGAGTTTGAAGTTCTTATTGGAGCAGCGTTTGGTGAGTGAAGACCATCAGAAATGGCTCACTAAGCTTTTGGGATATCAATTTGACATCCAGTATCGACCTGGGTTGGAAAACAAGGCTGCAGATGCCCTATCCAGAATTCAGCAGACTCTAAATTACGTGGCTATAACCATTCCTAAAGTGCTACACCTCGATGATATTAAGAAGGAGGTCGCTGCAGATGTGGTACTAGGTAAAATGGTGAGAGATCTCCAGGCAAGAACCCTTGGCCAGGTGGGTTATACACTGGTGGATGGAATTTTATGCTATCATGGACGAGTGGTACTGCCCAGCAAATCGTATTTCGTGACATTAATGTTACAGGAGTGCCGTGATACTATGGTTGGAGGCCACTCTGGATTTCTTAAGACTTATAAATGGGTGGCCAGAGAAGTTTTCTGGCACGAAATGAGGGCAGCGGTGAAGAGTTATGTGGCGACCTGTGCAATTTGTCAGCAAAATAAGTATGCGGCTTTATCTCCTGGAGGTCTTTTGCAGCCCTTACCGATCCCCACATTAGTCTGGGAGGACATTTCTATGGACTTTATTGAGGGGTTGCCGCGGTCAAGCGGTGTGGATACAATTTTGGTGGTTGTGGACCGTTTGAGCAAATATGGGCACTTTGTGGGGTTGAAACATCCTTTTACTGCTCCCATAGTCGCTGATGTATTCATTCGCGAGGTGGTGAGGCTCCATGGTATGCCTCATTCTATTATATCTGATAGGGACAGAATCTTTATGAGTTCGTTTTGGACGGCGCTTTTTAAAGCTCAGGGAACTCGGGAATTTGTATCGTGGCGGATACACCCCCAAACCGATGGACCGACGGAGGTTGTCAACAGATGTTTAGAAACATATTTGCGATGTTTTGCATCGAATAGACCACGGGTATGGAGCCAATATTTGCACTGGGCTGAGTTTTGGTACAACACTTCTTTCCATACCGCCACCAAGCATACTACTTTTCAAATTGTATATGGTCGTGAGCCACCTCAGAAGTTGTCTCCGAGGTATTTTGGTCCGTTCGAAGTGGAGTCAAGGGTGGGAGTGGTAGCGTACAGATTGAAACTTCCACCTACAGCCGCTATCCATCTAGGTTTCCATGTCTCTCAACTTCGTAAAGCCATTGGTAACTTGCAGCCAGTTTCATCTTTTCCACAGCAACTGACAGCTAATGGGGAGTTTATTTTGGAACCGAAATCTATCCTTGGAGTCCGCCATAATCTTCACACCACAGCTGCGGGATCAGATATTCTGATTAAGTGGAGAAGTTTGCCAGAATTTGAAGCTACCTGGGAACCTTTTGAAGCCATCAGACTGCAGTTTCCTAGCTTTTCCCTTGAGGACAAGGTGGATTTCGAAGCGGCGTGTAATGATAGGCCTCCAATCCGGTTCACTTATGCACGAAGAAAGAAAGTATTACCAGTTCATTCAGTTAGTCGGTTGGGGGGGTAAAATTGTAAAAAGAGTATTGGAAGGAAATGTGAATAACTAGGGGGGAAGGGAACTGGGAAGGGTATTCAATTTTTACAATTCATTGTACTGAGAGGGGGAGAGATCGGGCCTCTCTAATAGCCTGAAACTTGTAATTTTCATTTGGTTGAAACTTCAATACAAAATACATTTCTCGGTTGACTTCTCTTTATCATCAGGAACTGGGAATCCTAACAGGATTGCACGGTTTTTAAGCCACGCTTTGCTTTTTAGCCTGGCTGGGTCGTGCCAAAAGAGGGCTGCATAAAGCTCGTCGTGGAGACCAGCTTCTTTTGAAAGCTCTTCTAGCCAAGTACTAAAAAATTATTGAAATATGATCGAAAGCAATTTTTTAGTCTCGAAAGCAGTTGTTGGTTTTTCAAAAGCCCTACCAAATGAAACCTAATTGTTCTGTGACCTTGAGGATTAACAAAAGCAGAACCCTGAAACTTAAGTGCAACCAGTACGCATGACATTCTGGGTATTTCAGAAAATCCTGGGTAATGAAAGAGATGAGATTCAATATTGAAATCGTTTGAAGAAATGCAAAATGAAGAAAAACAAATTACAAAGGTAACTTTTGTATACAAAAAAATATAAAAATTCTTCGTTCTGCTGGTAAGAGGGGTCGGTTTGACAAAAATATTTCTTCTATCGAGTATTATCTGTCTACTATTTAACTGTATATAGTCTTTGTGACGGCCAACAAAACAAGTCGTTCCAATAAACTATCCTTAATCTCATCAAATGTTGAAGTTTCAAGATTATCGTCTCTCAGCCTGTAGTTATTCGGTGTCCCATCCAGGAATGTTTGCAGTTGCCTTGTTTACGGCCTTCACAACCTGTATATGAACACACGGTCAATGAACCTGTATAGAAAATCATTTTCTTCTTTTCGTTTTAGGTTCTTTATTCCCTGTGTAAACAACTACATATGCTACCTACTACAACACCTACTTGCTTTGGACAGAACATGAGTTCGAATAATCTAAAATACTAATTCAACACAATAGCTGAAGGCATACTTTCACGTACAAGTTATTGGCATTGTATTACAAATAGTAACAACAGCTAAATTGCATCGTTAAAGAGAAAAAAAAAAAATGCTTATTGTATACGGGAGAGTTCATTGAGCCTATTGATTCATCCATTTTATAGAAATATGTAGAGATGCACAATGACAAAAGGTTAAGATGATAATAGCAAGGCATACCACACTTGCAGGAACGCCTGGAGGGGGCAGTGGGAGATTTCTTGACGGAGGACCACGAAGATAGGATCTCTAGTCAAATCTCCATTCTCCAATTTTTCCGTAAGTTACTCTCCCTGTTAAATTGCCATAGTTCAACAGATCATAAGCATTATAGAAACGAAGACATGTCTTCATTGGAAAGAAAACAATTGGCTAGTTATTTTTAGTATAATTTGGTTACCTTCATGTTGTAATCACATCCATAGGGGTATGGGATGATGGAACTTCTTGCCAATTTCTGTATCCCAAGGGGGCTAAAATTACAAATGATTCATGTTAATTATTGTGAGATTTATAGAAATTTGTTGAAAATAAGGAGATAATCATGCGTACCTATTATACTGTAACATGAAGTCTGCGCGAAGAATATGCTGCACACCTTGAAAAGCAGATGCAACTGCATACGCGTACCTATTATACAAAGAAATGTCAGCCAAATTAAGATTGTTAAAAATATTCCAAGACCACTTACATTTCTAAAATCCAGCCAAAAGCCTTATCAGTCTCTGCATCATCTTTCATCCTCAAGGACTTGTTCATCCATGTAAGCGCAATTTTCTCCAGATTCACCTGCAACAATTAGATTGGTCAATAAAGGAAACTTACTTGAGGTAATTTTATTGAGTACGAAGGCTACATCATAAAATAACAGCAATTACCAATGACATTGAGATCATGAAATTTTTAGATAGAGCTCTATAAAATCCTTAAAAGGTCAAGGGGTTTTAAACCAAGATAGCAGATGGGTATTACCTTCAAATGTTTGGCAAGAATAGGCACCTTCTCACCTTGGTGCTATTCACTCAACTGTTACTGAATTTTTCACCTGGTTGTTTAGATTCACCAGACAGAGACCATTATACCCCTCAGTCAATAACTACCACTTTAAAAATGAAAATAACAAACAAAAGATACATAGAAACAAATTCTGAAGAACATGACATAGGGAAGAGAAAAGATGCAATAAGTTCATAGCAATCTCTCCATCTTTTCATTTTCCTTCCCACTTGTTTGATTGGAGGATATAAGTAAGGGCTTCAAGGGGTTGGCTTCAAATATTTCAAGGTTGGTTGCTTAGAAAATAGTGGGGGCTATGGTAGGATAAACCACCAATTATGTTTGTACATTATGTAGTTTTTGGTTCTTGTACCCTATATTTGTTTCACTGGGACCTTCTTCCGTCATTTTTCCCTGTTTCAATTTTTTTTTTTCTAACTTATACCATTGACTTGAGCTAAGCATACACATTGAATGTAACAGTAATGCCTCTAAACTCATTAGATAGTCTGACAGCATGCATTTTTCAAGCGAGAAACACTGTACCCTCTTGATTATTACTGGAGAATTGCCAGCATTTTCGCAAGCCCTAGAACTACGTGGATTGACAGCATTTTCGCAAGCCCAGGGAATAAAAGTGAGAACTACAACACCCCACTTTACATCTTCCCATCATTATGTACTTATGGTATGTATGTCAAAGTGGACTAGAAACACTGTACCTTCTTGATTATTACTGGAGAATTGCCAATTGGATTAACATTGGTCACAAGACCTTTCTCTTCAGGATAGAATTTTCTTATGATTTTCTTGTTGTCAGCCGATTTTATGTAGAGGAAAGGGAAAGCTGCTGGATGTTCTCCACGAGCCAAATTTGGCAAAGGATTTACGAATATGTGGTCAGGTTCTGCCATTAGAATGTATCTGCATCAATGATAGCAAGAGCTAGGATTTAGATTATACAGCGTTGCAGATTGAAAAATAGGCTTAATCATAAGATACATACCCTTCCTCAATTGTTGCTTTCTCCAGCCATTGCACAAATGCCCACGGTCTATTTAACACAATGTACCCCTATTTTACAACAGTCAAACATGATGCAATGCAAAGTAAAACATCTTTAGAAGAGGAGGAGAAAGCTTTGCAAGGAAAATTATTCTCTGTAGAAAACTTAGAAGCAGAGACCACCAAAAAACTAGAAAATTAAAGCATCAGATCGCTTATTTATCTTTTAGTATAAATCCAAAAATGTCCAAGTAGACCGAAAAAGAAGGCAACCTTTCGACAGTAAAATATATATTTTTTCAGTAAGCTTTAGTCAGCACATGGAGTCGTTAACTTGTTAACATAGGTATCAATTCATGTTTTCCTTTTAGATTACTAAACAGAAAATGTTTTGATGTAATAAAAACAGTAGTTTCTTGTGTTCAACAATGGTAAATAAAACAAAGAGTCAGGATATTATGTTACCTCATAAGAAAACAACTAAATCAGCTTGAGCAAAGCCACATAGCAGGCGGATGGCTAATCTATGATAAGAGCCACAAGCTCCATGCTGGAAGTGTATTCAGATAATTTATGGCCCGGTGAACATAAAGCAACAACTAACATTTTGGACGAGGAACTTGCAGAATAAAATGGGACATTACAAGGCCACCTTTCCATAAGAACTGAAACATTACCCTTAAGCCCTCTACATTATGTTACCACTGATGAGCTGAAGCAGGACCTTTGACTATAAAATATGCATCAAAACTTCAACCTTCTAATTTCGATACCTACACCTATTTGATATTCTCTAAGTTGTTTGTATGAGAAACTAGGAAGACAATCTCCTATTAGCTTATGCACCATGTTCCAAAATTTAAAAGTTCACCAAAAAAGTAATTGCAGGTGTAAAATATAAATCAACGCTCACCCTATCAAGTCCCTCTGGAAGAGGATCGACAACAACAGTAGGGATTTCCTCCATCAAATTATCCGGTTTTCCTGAATGCAGTACCCGAGTAAATCCTCCCATGTCTGATCCATATGCATCTTTCATCTTTTTATACCAACAGTACATAATCCGGCACTGCCATTTGCTATAAGGTGCATCAGTAGCCGTCAAAGCAACCTGGAACTTTGGGCCACCCTCCCACCTCTTCACCTCATCGGACATCCTCGTAACAGGAACATACAATTCCTCTGAACCACTATGACTACCCTTATGGTGCATTACCAGAGTTAATAAATTACACGTCGCGAAGAAAAATCCCAAAGATTATAACACCAACAGAAAAGACGAATGCTCCATATTTTTCCTCGTAATCATCTATCCTATACTGATACTATGAAGCACCAATTCTTATATATTTTTTCAAAGTCAGCCCACAATCCAATTGCTCTATCTAAACATTTTACTAGTATAAACAAAACCAAGCTTTTAATTCCTTCAATTCACTAGTCCAGAAACTTAGTTTTAGAATGAAGATTACACCTTCAGCACTTGCAAAAATGGGCCTGTCAATCAAAATTAACAAACATATGGAAATAAATTCTGGGCTTCGTTAATATATCAAATAAAGAAAATTACCAGTCCAAAAGCTAATTTTGTCAGAAAAAGATTTCCAGTGATTAGACCAAAATGTGAACTGCCAACAAATTACAAGCAAATAAATCTTTTAATCAAAATAAATATCAAAACCTAAACAAACATTCATATGCATACATTCACAGCTATTTACATACATAAGATCATTTACGAAATTTACATTACAACAAGATCAGTAGATAAAGATCTCAAATAAATATAAAATGTGTAAACAGCAGATCTAGGAATATACCAATAGAGAAAAAGATGGGCATTGTTTGAAAATCCCAAAAACTGAAAAAAAACTGGAAGGTATGTATGCAATATATTATGGATTATGCTACTTGTACATAAAAATCGTATATAAGGGATTACAAAATGATGATTGGATGAAAAAGTTTATTGCGTTTTAAACTCGCAAGAAAATGAGTGATATATGCCATTATATAATGGTAAACCTTTAAGTACACATAGCAATGTCCATGTATTATTCACGACTCCAATGCAAGAGATTTCGGTTCATTTATAGACCCAATTTCGAGTGAGGTAAAAGTAGAACCGCACTCTCCAACCTTTTCACGTAGTGCAGATTGGCCGTTTACCTTCAAAAGTAAGACTTTGACTCTTCAATTAAAAGTTTTAAGATTGGGTCCCATACGGAAATCAACATTGTGAAAGTTAAGGGTCTGTTCTCTTTACCATTTTCAAGTTGTTTTTTGTTTTCGATTTTTCAAAATAGTGAAAAAGCGTTTTCTTTCCCATTTTCGAAAATGCGTTTTTGAAAATAAGTTAAAAATTTACAAAGAAAATCCAAAACGACAAAATTGGGTGTTTTCAGTTATAATCAAGTTAAAATTTTCAAAACGAGTTTTGGATGTTTTCAAGACAAATTTTCAAAATGTCAAAAAGAACACATTTTCAATAATCTCAAAATGGACACTCAAAACACAACCTAAAATGAATTCAAAACTCAAAACACAAAACTAAAACACAAAGAGAACATCCTCTAAACTTCTATGACTTTCGCATTACAATTAGGAAATTATTAAACATTTTGATTATTTTCCCTCAAATTTTAATTCACATGAAGTTACTTGTAATTTTAATATTCACGTTATTGATTTCGGTCATGTGGGACCGAACTTGACAATGTTAAATACGTCGATGACTTCAAATTTTACTTTTGAAAGTTGATGATACTACTTGAAAGGTTGAGGAGCGACCCCTAATTTTTCCATTTAAAAGATAGCAAGTTGGTCCTAAACATTTTACGGAGTAGTGCCTTCATTACAGAATTATAGTTGAATAAGTCCATTCTCAATAACAGTAACGTTCAAAATTTAGTGAAATTGTTTTGTTGATCGTCACACAAAAATTCCCTACTTCAAATTTTTTAAGACTAATTTGGAAAGCAAAACTTAACGTTTGTAAAGTTGAACACATGAGGATCACATGATGATTAACATAAATGTGTACAATATTTTATTGTAAGAGACAGATTGTGCAATGATGGGGACTGGCTCAAAATCAGAACAATATTTTTAGGATTAGTAGGGAAATTTCTCCTTTGGATATTGACTGAATGATTAGAAAGATTGAATTACCAAAACGTTATCGAATCATGTCTTGACATGTTCAACATGAATCATACTATGCGTACAAATTATGTTGTGTTTGAACCAAATGTTTGATTGTAAGCAATCATTTCAAAAACAGTTTTTTGAAATCAATGGCCTAGATCTTGCCAACATTTAATTTGTAAACAAACTCTGTTCAATTTGTACAACTAGAGGAATTCTGTATCATATATTAAATTTCATATAATTGAATCCGAATTACATACACATTTTACTAGCTTTTCTTTTTAATCTGATCTAATTTTGTTCTGTACAAAATTAAAACGTGGCTTGAACTTTGACAATAGAAAAAGATTAATTGACTTTCCGATGATCGTTCCTTGATTATTTATATCAAAACACTATAGTTAGTATTCGTGACAAAAATAGAAAAATCATTGTTATCAATACAATAATAACTATTAATTCAAAAAAAAATCCATAAATATAACAACTTAGTACGTCTAGTACAAAGTGTGCAAATAATATCTTAACATGATAATGGAAAAATATATTAATACGATACAACAACAACATTAGGTTCTAGAAAA
>CAIGRN010160537.1:0-11917 GCA_903798345.1 Fraxinus anomala | reverse complement strand
TCAACAGTGATAACTTGGCATGACCCCGAGCTAGTCTAAGTTAAAAACCCCATTAGCCAATATGGACATGTTTATATTACGTTTTGATTTCAGTACTATTTGTCGGGAAAGTAAGTGTAAGCAGATAAAATAGCGCAAGAAAGAGCAACAAAATAGAATGCACACGTAAAGAACAAAAGAAAAGTCGAAAGTTGTACAAATTCCCGAACGAAAACTTTTATATTATTTAAGTTCTATTTGAGTGTTAGAATTATAGCTGATTGCTTAATTTATAATAATTCGTATACAAAAATGGGTATTTATCCATTATTGTTAAAGAAGATGTAGTACTACGCCCATGTTTGGGCTCCATTAAAAGTAGGTTTTAAGGAAAATTGTATTTTGGAATGGTAATTTTTTAGAAAATGTGAGGTTAAAAAATAAGAAAAAATTTTGGTTTAGATGTAATATTATTTTATTGGAGAAAGTGTGGTTGAAAATAAGAAAAATGCATTTCAACAAAATTGGAGCCAAACAGGGGCTAGGTATAATGTCTTTTTTAAATAATGGAAAAAACTAAACCAGCCTTGATGAATAACTAAAATTACACAAGTATTCAAGAGTAGATAATCTCTTGAAACAAATATTAAAAAATAATAAATTATTTAACGATGATGTTTACGTGCAATGAGCAAATTTCTATGTTAAGTAACTACTAATATTAATCAATAGATTGGATCGAATAAAATTACATCATCCACCAATTGAACAATTTGAACGGATATTTAATATTTCCGCAACATTACATAATCAGCAAAGCTTAAGTTAAGTTCTTAGAAAAACTGCAAATATGGCATTCTTCTCTAGATCGAAGGTCTTCACATTCTGTCCTCAAGTCTACATCCAGCAACATCGCTATCAAATTTACTCAGTCTAGAACCATGAACATTTTCGGACAGAAACTGCATGTTGGATTAGTCGCTTGAAAGAAAATCCGATGTACGAGGATCCAATTGCAGTAAAATGTTATCAAGATCAAGCTATTCTAGTGTTGGATGAAAATGTAAATCCAAGTACTCAACGGAAGCTGCAATATTACTTGTCCCCGAGCCTCCCACATCGCCTTGCATGTGTGTCATTGGTTGACCGTGTGAAATTGACGAATATTGTAATTGGGCATTAGATGAGCCGCCCAAAACAGAATCCTGTATATCAGTATCTGTTGGCGGCAATAAACCACATCGAGGCGATAATTATGGAGTGTTAAATCCACGAAATCACCATCGTCATTGCTAGTGGAAGCTGTAAATCTACTTGTCCCCACATCCCCATTCATGTGTGTTATACGTTGATACTGATCATTGTTTTGCATACCAGGAATGTATACAAGAGGTTGAGGAGATGGAAGAATATTATTTTGTATTGCCATATCTCCATGCATGTACGTGGGTTCATGAACCAATGGATATTGATCAATAATGCTTGCTCGTTGGTAGGGAACATAAGCATCTTGCAAGGACGATTGATCAAGTGCCGATACAGGATTTTGATAAGATGATGTAGTTTCAAAATTTGTATCACGGATATGAGTCTCTTGAATTGGGATCATGTTTCCTCGTGTCTCTTGTTCTTTGTTTTTGCTCGATTTTGATGTGCTATAGTAAATTCTACGTACACGTGTCCAACTGCAAAAAAATATAGAACAAATCCTGTGACAAACATATCAAAATTTATTTATTGTTTGATGGGTTAGGAAAAAAAAACTAGGGTTATCGAGTACTAAAAAACCTAGAATTATTGATTAAAAATCCTGCTGTGTTCAAGTCATTCGAAACAATTATAATATAGATGAACCCATTGATTAATGAAAAATTATAAATAAGAAATCCCAAGATTATAAGTACAAGAGATACCCAAGATTTTCAATAAAAGTGCCCTAAGGTTTCAAGTAATTTTCCCTAACAAGAATAATGTATAACACAATTAAATAATCAAAGAATACGAAATTTTTACGTACAATCTTGGCATCTGGAATTGCGTTTGTAGAAGAACGTGAGACATCCTTCGTTTGATGAATTGTAAACTCATGCATTATCCAGTTAGTCTTTGTTCCATTATTCTTAGATTTTCCTTCATAATAGACAAGCACCTTTTTTCCATCCAAATTCTTGGCCATTGCTTTGTACAATGTCGTTGCCTCCGGTGGCTTTCCAGTAACTAGAACGTAAATATTAATAATAACTGAGGAAGATAATATAAAAATACCACCAAGAAACATCAAGAAATAATGAAACTTACGGCAAAGATCATGGGGATGGTACTTGTAGAGATCAACGTCTTTAATGGCATTGATCAATATACGTTTGTTCGTAATCTTGAGGTTAAAGTAGTACAATAGCTCCTTGTCGGTCGGTATGAATCGCTAACCGGGCCGAAGGTTTTCTTGGACATAAAACTCAGAACCTTCTTGTTCGCCCATGCCAACTTGCTTGCCTTTATCAACAAGTAATAGTAAGAGTAAATGTAGGAAAATTGTATTGATAATGAGTATATATAGTAGTTACGTAGCCTGTAGAGAGATAGGCCTGTAGAGTTAGGAAAGGATTAGGGACTTTTTTGTAACTATGTTCCATTTCAGATAATAATTCTAGATACTTTAAGTCTTTTTAATTACCAAAAATTCTTAAATAAATCGCTATTATACATTCCATTTAGAATCTGAACGCTACTCATTCAAATATTGTAATGCAACACAGATTTATGTAAGTAAATTTAAAGGGCAAAAGGCCAAAAATTGATACATTATATGTTACTGCATATAAAAACATTGTAATCGTTGATTTTTGATATGAATGATATGCAATCTAATTTACAGAAAGGAATAGATTCAAAAATGTGTTAAGTCCAAATAATAATTAGCAATTTCCAAATTTGTAATTGGCAATTTCCTCAATCAAAATTAAATCATAATTGTATTGTATCCGAAATTTATCGAGTTGTAATCAAAATCAAAATAAAAGTTATTAAATCATAATTAAAGTCAAAAAAGTTGTGTTAGTAGTATAGTCCTTGAAGGAGTACAAGATGTCTAAGAATATCATATATGATCTTGGAATGCAATTAGAAATCTAAAGAGTGTAAAAGAGCCGCACAAGTTATGCTTCAAATTCTCGATCACAACTTGAAACGCATTTTTTACATAAAAAACGTTCGAATTTGGAGAAGGTTGTTTAGAAGAATTCTATCCCTTTTGAGTCAGCTTTTCAACACATTTTAAATCACCTCAATCGAATATCGAAAGAGAAAGTTATGATAAAAATATTGACGCTACTCATCTGTCACTAGTCTAGCGCTCGAGCGACGAGTTGTTCAGAAAATTGACAATATTCGATTTTAACTCTATTTTCTTATCCCTTTTCAATCCCAACACTACCCATTATAAATATACACCATATAAAATGTCCAAAAGTGTATTGAATCATAGTATTCCATAGTGAAAGTTCCTTGAAGATCCAAATCATCCTTCCTTGATCTCTAGATTCAACCACCATATCATTGTGTTCTTAAAATCTTTCCACCCCAAGATATTTCTTTGAGCCATAAATTAATCCATTAATTAAGATATACATTGAGCCATATATTTTCCCATCCTTAGACATTAAACCACTGATCAACATACAAATATCGTTTGATCAAACATCAACCCGAAGAACGAAGAGTTCTTCATTTAATCCAACGGAGGTAAATCGATACCAGGGATCGAAAGCTATTGCAAAAGCACAAATTCAGGAATACTAAAATGAGGTAGCGGGAGTCGGGATCTAGCGTTAGAGTATGCAGTCCACGAAGGCTAAGGTATAAATCAAGAGTCGAGATTTGTTTTGCAGGAGCATACCTCCAGTAGATCAAGAGAGATTGTAGGAATTGAGGTCAGAAGTTTTAAGGAATAGACGGGTCTGGACCGTACTATAATTTTGCTTCGATTTATAATGGATTACTGACGGTCATAGTGGCCAGAGTTTTTACCCTGTTGGGATTTCTCCGTAATCAATTTGGTGTTCTTTATTGCTTTCATATTACAAATTGTAGTAATTCAACATAGGATGAATTGACGTGATTGATTAACTATTTATAAACAATTAAAAAGTGACTTATTGCTTTTAATTGTGTAATTCCGCACGGGTCTAAATAAATCGACTAATTTAAAACTTTCAAAATATATAGTATAAGGAATGACGTAAAATGATTGATTTCTTGTTATATATAATACATTATTTAAATGAGGTATAATTGATATGAAATGATTGTTTCATTGATATTGCGCGAAAATTGATGTTATTGGGATATATCAGGTGACTAGTATACGTGAAAGATGTCATATGTATGCTATTAATTGCATGTTATATACTACGCTATGTAATATTTTTTTGGTTATTATTCCTTTCTATTGTTATGTGTAAATTCACTAATTATATAACTACTATATATAGTCATTATAAATATTTAGGGGTTCCTATAGACACAAGAAGATTGAGAGCTCGAGATGTTGAAAACGTGGCAATAAAAACTCATGAGATTGGCAGGTTGGAAAAGTAGGGTGTTATCCAATAGGGCTCGACTTCTACTTTTGAGACATGTCCTTAATAGCATGCCTATACATTTGCTTTCTTGTCACCAGCATCGGTTATTAAAGTTATTCACAGAATAGTGATTTCTTCTAGGGCTATATGGATGGGAAGCCTAAGAAGAAATGGTTAGCATGGGACAAAGTTTATATGCCAATTAAAGAATGAGGATTTTTTAGGACAAAATATATTAAGCGGGTGGATGCTAATAAAGGATAAAGATTCTCGAAAATGGTTATGAGTTGCATGCCAAATGTTTTTAAACGATCTAGATGTAGAGTAAAGGAGGGTGGTGTATCATTTTGGTGGGATAGATAGTCGAATATGGATCCTTTGGGAGATCGGGTACAATCGGTTGAACAACCTAAAATCTTAATTAAAGATTTTAAAGAATGGGTGGAATGGAAATTTGATAGAGGAGCTAGTTGGGAGAGAACATGCTGGAGAGGTTTTTGTTAAACTGGGAAAAATCCAGACATGTAAAGACAGACTGATTTGGACTGAAAGCTTGGATGGGAAATTTTCTACAAAAATGCTTGGGAAGTTACAAGACGTCGGGAGCAAATATCACAGTGGCGTGATTGGATTTGGCACCCAACTCTTCCAAAGAATATTTCGCTAAATATGTGGTTGGCCATGAAAGGAGCTCTCTCGGTCGATGAAAAAATTCGAAAGGTTGGTATCTCAATTGTATCAAAGTGTATGTGTTGCTTACAGGAGGGATATAAGGATCAAGATCATGTCTTGGCCTTGGGGGATGTTGCTCAACAAATTTGGTAAAAATGTTCAACCTTACTAGGAATTTGGTAAATGCAGACTTGGGAATGAAGGGAGTGTGTAGAAACTTGGTTTCGAAGAGCAAAACAAACATTACATAAAGGTACTTTGGTGGATATTATTCCTAGTATAATTTGCTGGCATTTATGGTTGTGGCGTTGTTCAGCCAAGATTAAGGGAAAGATGGAATCTATAGAAGCTACTTGGAGAAAGTTAAAATATTAGATCTCTTGGGTAGGGTTGAAGCTTAAAGAAGGAAAGATGTTAAACAGAAGTGATGAATGGGTTAGTGAAGCCCATTAAAAGAAAAAAATTCAAAGTAGTAAGATGGCAAAGAGCACCAGTGTGGTGGTACAAACTCAATACTGATGGGTATTGCCTGGGCAATCCTAGAATTTGTAGTGTTGGAGGTGTTATTCGGAATGAGAATGGTGACATTGTTATAGCATTTGTTGAGAAACTTGGTGAGGGTACTAATAATGGTGCTAAGCTACGGCATTGTTGCATGGGCTCCTCCATGCTAAAAGGATGGGGATTAATCGTCTAGAAGTGAAACTATATTCTTTGATTATCGTTAATTAGCTAATGAGGAAGGTTTCTGGTATTTGATATTGGAGGACTACGGGGAAGAAATACAATACATGTTGTATATAATCTCATGTAGGGTTCAGCACATATATCACGAGGGTCACTTGGTAGCTGATAACTTGTTTTCTCCTCTGAATGGCACAGAGCTCGAGTGTTAGGCAAGCAATAGGCGGGCGGTAGCTCGCTGCTGAAAATTTCATCTCACCGCTCGAGCATCCAACTAGCGATAGGCTAGCACCGTCAATCTTTTTTCCCTCCATGGATCCTATTTAGACGTCTTCAAGGCCCAATATACAAAACCACACAAATCCTAGATGAATTTGGGTTTCAAACCCAACAATCTCCTCCTTAACACAAATTTCACTAGAACGAACGAAGCTCCTAAATTTCTACACTAGGATAAAAACATTCGATTATAAGGAATGAACTGAACTCTTCAACAACAACTAAACTAACTTCTCCAAAGAACCAAAAATTCTCCACATCTTCCACAATATCCAACTATGATAAATGAATTCAAACACTGCTCTACGAAATTACCTTAGGTTCCCAAAAATCACAAATGATTTAAAATTTACCAAATAGGGCCTAAACACACCCTGAAACAAAATCAACACTAAATGCTTTTGTAGAGGGCCCATTGCTAGACTGAACACCTTCAAATACACTTAAAGCATATGCAACAAAATCAACTTCCCCATATCTTTCTCCAATAGATCTATCGCTTGCAATTGAATACGATGACACTGCAGGTAATGGTGGCAAAACAACATTATCGATATCTTCATAACTTGATTGAGATGTATTCTTCAACATGGACCCCAAACTGAATCCCAACAGTACTATACCAAATTGAATATCAATCACGATACTAAATATTTGCTGACAATATCATGAATTCTAAAATAGGAGCTAAAGATGAAATGGCTATTTGGGAGGGAAATATTTGAATTGCCTTCGTTTCTCTTTAAATGATGATGCATTTATAGATTTTCCTTCAAATTTTTGGGTAATTTGGTCATTTTGAGAAATAACAGATGGCGGCTCCTTATTGGCTACCATATACTAATTCGGTTAAGAGTAACCAGCCTGGATAAGAGAAAGGTTCGCAAGCTTTAGGCGAGTTACTTTTCGCTTCGCCAATAGCTAGCCAAGTTCACAAATTTCGTTTCGAAGTTCAATAATATACCTAAACGTCATTTTGAGATTAAAAGACTAGTTTTTCTAGTGTCTCCAGAAGATGATGAACATAAATCGGTGCATGAAGCTCCATCATGCCCTATAAAGGAAAAGTGGAAGATTGCAATGGAATAAGAAATAGAGTCTTATAAAATCCAATCAAGCCTGGGACTTGGTTATCTTCCGACTGGTAGGAAAGCTTTTGGAAATAAATGGGTTATCAAGATAAAGTGAAGAGCTGATGGGACTATATAAATGTGTATTTTGATGTTGTAATAATGGTTTGGTGAGATTGTGGAAAAGGTGTGAAAGTTGAAGCTTGAAGGAAGCAAAGAGTAAAGGAGAAGAGGAATGGAAAGAAGCTGGATTCAAAAAGAATGAACGAAAGCCTCAAGATGCATAAGGGTGCCGTAGCGATAGTTCAAAAGATAATTCAACACACACACATGGGCGTCATAGCGCCACTGACTAGGCACCACAGTGCCCAATTATAGAAAACCAGCAAGAACGTCGGCGTCGTGGCGCTTGAGAAGTAGCACCCCAACGCCAGCAATAAAGTGAAATTAAAGAATAGGGGACGCCGCAGTGTCGTAAGAAACACATCTTCGTAGCGTCGGTGTGCCGACGACAATAAAGAGTGTTTTGATTTTTAATGACTCTTTTTAAAGCCTAACTCGACCCCAACTCCTCCAAAACTTCATGAAAATATAAATACAATTCAAGACCACTTTTCGACAACAATTCAAGAGGGTAAGAAGGAAAAAATTGAGGAAGAAAGTAAGAACGGCATTGAGGAGAAAGGAGAAATACTATTTTCTCTTCCGTCATGAACTAAATTCCTATCTAGGGTTTGATGTAACTAATTTGAGATGATGTTTTGATTATTAGATAGTTATTTCTTTGATATTTTTAATTCTGTTCATTTGTGTTATTGATTTTAATTCTTTCAATTATTTTGTCATTAATTGAATGAATTGATTGTTTAATTTTCGACACTCGAGAGAGAGAAATTTAGGCACGATCTTAGAATAACACAATCTAGATTTTATAGGTTTCAATAGAAAGTATAAAATCTTTTAAGCATGTTCCACTTAAGAACTATGAACTTGATAATTTCTAGATATTTAATTCGGAATAGAGATGTTGAAATTGAATTTTAGAAATAGTTTTTACTCTAAACTCGAGAGAGAGATTAGAATTAAATTAAGGTTCTTGTTTATAAACTTGAAAAAATTGATTAGAGATAACATATAATTGAGAAACATAGTCGATAGTTAGGTGAAATCATAATCTAGGCTTTCTCATATTGAGGCTTTCTCATATTGATTCATTCGTTTAATTTGCGGTCATTGGTTGAACTCGTCATCACATTCGTCATTAGATTTAAGATTTAGCCCCTTTGGACGCAATTGTGGGGAACGACAATTGATTTTTGAGTCAAATCAATCGGGCCCACAATTTTTACATGCATTTCAACATTGCCAAATGTCCATTTTAACCCTCATGAATGTATATTTTAAGGAAAAAACTAATGTGGTGTTTGTCACCAAACCCTGTCCCCAAACCCTGTCCCCCTAGCAAAACTCATTTTTTTAATATGTTTACAATTTACATTTATCCTATCTGTTCCTTAACTTTGACCATTCAACAATACTAAAAATTGAGATTTTTGAATTTCCCAAGAAATAATGATGTTGCTTGTTTGTGGGCCACTCCCACACTTAAACAATGGATGGAATTGAAGTAAAAATTGGCCATACATGAATGAGAATTATTAATTCAATTTTTTTGGTTTTTCGATTATAACAACCAATTCAAACACTATCACAATCATGTTAACAAGATGACAATGATTTTTTTTGTGGTTTACATACACATCCATTATGTGCCAAATAATCACGTAAATTATCTCCCTCATTTCGTGGCATTTCAGGTGCATTCCATTCAACGGTGATTTCATCATGTTCGTCTGGCAACTCCACCTTTGCAATGTCGAGATCCATTTCCACTCTTGTAAATGCCTCATCGACTACTCCCGTCCGTCAAAGGAAGTTATGAATACCCATAGTTGGTATTACAACAGCAGTTTGCACTCTGAAATTGTAACTCGACATACGATCGAGTATTTTCCACCGATTTTTCCAAACACCAAATGCATGTTCGATTATATTTTTGCATGACAAGCACCTAAAGTTAAATTTTGAACCCGCATTTCAAAAGTTGCGCCTACAGCTTGTCTACCCATTATAGAAGTGCTAGAAATGGTACAATACCTTATACGGAGCCATGTACCCAGGTCGATGGACGAACCCCAAGTCGATTAAATATATTCCCGTAGCTGGTTGCGAAAAATCAATATCATAACTGTGTATAGCACGAGCCAAGATACGAGCATCATAAGTATTCCCCGTTGTACCGCCCAACACAATTGTGAAACACAAATTAAAATCACTTGTCGTCACACATTTTGTGTTGGAATTCCTTTACATCTGATAAAATTCACTCGTTGATCCCGTAACTCTTACATGCGTTCCATCATTCACACCTATGCAATTCTGGAACAATGGATACTTGTTCGAAATTGGTGCGTAATGCTCCACCGTGATTGTAGAGAAGAAACAAATTGGTTGGGGCATGCAATGGAGGGCAAAATTAAGAGATTTCTTGTTTTACCCTTTAAATGCTATTGTTGTGTGAAAAAGAGTTCGCAAGTTTTCAATAAAGAAATTTGAAATGAAAGACCAATGGTCCGATTTATAATTTTCACACAATTTTTATCTCGCCCAGACAAGGGTCTAATCATAACTATTGATAACAAATTTCAATTATCTAGATAAAATAGAGGGTAATTCATAGTAGTACTTAATAAGTGATAAGTGTAGTTTCTACACTTATTCGAGGCTCTAAATAATGATATTTCATGGTCCTTTCGATAAAATTCTACATAATTTATGTTATATTGCATCTTTGTAGGTAAAACTTTATATTTGATGAAAAATGGGAGAAAATAAGTGAAAATTGAAGAAAAAAAGCAAGATCCAAAACTTAGTGGCTAAAGCACAAATATTCAAAATTTGTGTCGGAGCTCACGGTGAAAATTTGAGAATGTTAAGGGTTAATTGGATACAATTAAAAGTTAAAAGAAGTAAAAATATAACCAAAATATTTTCACAAATCAATTTTCAACCACATAAGGATGTCAACATTTTTAGTTGGAGATTGAGACTCATTTTTGGCCTAGTAAACGTTCGAATTGAAAAAGAGCTATTTCCAACAAAGTTGTAGCCCTTTGATTTATATTTTCAATGTATTTTGAATCGCCTTAATCAGATATTGGGACAAAAAGTTATGACAAAAATACTGAAACAGACACAGAGTTTGGAACAGCGACTCATCGCCCAGGCACTGCACTTATAGCGCCTAGGTGCTACACATGAAGGGAACGCGGCACCTAGGAACTACCTCCTAGCGCTTAGGCGATGTGCCGCCTGTTTTAGGGTTATAATGTTTAGGCCAGCGAAAAGCCCAGAAAGACTCCAATTTTTGGAAAACCGTATAGAGAAATATAAATAAAAGAAATGTAGAAACTTTTAGAGGTTTCACACATTGAGAAAACAAGTATACAACTAGAGATTAAGAGCACAATTCAAAGGATGAAAATATCAAGGAATTCAAGCTTTGAAACATTGATTGAAAGAAGAAGAAGA
The DNA here is from genome assembly GCA_903798345.1 of Fraxinus anomala. Classification (NCBI taxonomy): domain Eukaryota; kingdom Viridiplantae; phylum Streptophyta; class Magnoliopsida; order Lamiales; family Oleaceae; genus Fraxinus; species Fraxinus anomala. Next base: position 1,062 of record CAIGRN010160537.1, on the reverse strand, counting down.
TCTTGGTGCAAGCTTTATTTCTTTTTCTACGTCTATATTCTAAATCCGGTGATGTATTTAATAACTTGTAGTTTTTCTTTTTTATTTAGTATGAATAGCTAAATTTTATATTAGAGCGAAAGATGTAATCTACTTGAAACAATTTATGTCTTTTATTCAAGATTCTTGGTATTTTCTCGTTCGTGGGTTTATTTTATTATGAGTTTAATGCATTGAATTACTTGATCACTAATTTGATGACTTTTTGAATCTTTTACGAATCGAGAGGCAGGTTTGATATTTAGACCATATGGTAAAATCTGGTAATTCAGTAAAACGTGTAGAGATACATATACTAAATATTGCGATCACACATGAATTCTTAGAACTAATATTTCGTTTAACTAAGGTAAATTTGCATTGAGATATGGGATTGATATAGTTAAATAGGCTCAATGAGAACTCGAGATGGATAAATTAAATACCATAGAAGAATTCGATCGAACACTATATTAGGCTCTTAAATCTTGAATTAGGACTTAGAGGTGATTAATAGGTGAAATTGTTTGTCCCTAATTTCCATCCATTATTTAAAATCTCAACCATTATTTGTGTGCATTTTAATTAAGTTAAACTGTTTGAATCAAAAATTCACATCAACTTATAATTCTTTGTTTACTTTCATGAAATAAGAGTTGGAAAATTTAAATTAAGTTCTAAAGTATAATCCTCATGGGAACGATAATCCGGACTCAAAAGTTCATTATATTAATTATTATCATATCGTACACTTGCGATAGAAAAAACGCAACAAGTTTTGGGCGCCACTGCCAGGGACTATTTACTTTTAGTTTTAGTTTATTTTATTTTTAATTGTTATTTGATTTTATTTGTTATTTATTTTTCTTTGTTTTTCTTTTTATATCATTTAACTAACCTCTTATAGTTTTAATCTATCTTGTGTTGGTATTCTCTCTTTGAACTTTTCAGATAATTAGACATGATTCTGACATTGGTAAAATAACAAAATTGTTGGAATGACAAATCTCTACATGGATTGTCAAGATATGATTGGAGGATATC
>CAIGRN010160532.1:0-22358 GCA_903798345.1 Fraxinus anomala | reverse complement strand
GTATTTGTCATCTCAAGCGCATCAACACACTGTTTTGTATTCCTCTTTTGAGGATCTATCACCTCTGCGGTATTCGATTCAATTTGATCCAAAACTTTCTTATCGAGGGTCTTGAGCCGCAGCTCTGATGCCAACTTTCACAGAGTGTCTTTCTTCTTAGCACAGAAAGGGACACCATGCGGCAGAGCTCTGTTCCGCTAAACAACCTTTCGCATTTTCTCGATTGTTTCGGAACGAAAAAAAATTTCATTACAAATTGTAGAAAGCTTGAAACACAATTGAAAGAAACTTGTTCATTTATTGCTTGAAAGCTAGAAATTACAATTGTTGAAAGCAATAAATTACAATGGCTGGTGCAGGGAGCGAACACTATAAAGCTTGAAAAATTGTTTGAAAGACTAATACCCCCTATAATAGATTTCAGAACAAAAACCCAAGTGACCGGAGTAGAATGCCGAAGAATTATACTAATTTTTTTTCTATTTTCTAGCTATTTTACAATTGTAATAAACTATTATAACGGAAATGAAATTACAACTCAAACTTGAACTAATATTTACAATGTGCGGTCGAAGTTGGGCAAACTGCGGCTACGATAGGATCACGGGGTTAAGTAAAACTGCGGTCCGTGACACTATATCATACCATTGAAGCCACCCCAAGTCCAACATTTGACGTCCCAAATCTTATTCCACAACCAATGTCTCGTAAATTTGGATCCTTCAAATGTCTCCTCCCCATATCTCAACTTCGTCGTCGCTTGTCAAATTATGTCATTGTTCACTCAAATCTCTCCGCATTGTTTGTCCAATCAATCGTGTGATGATTTCTATCATTATCATTTATGGCAAATCTTCATTTTCTCTCCATCTTTTGTTTATTTTGCTGATTCCAACGAGCTCCAGACCCCCCCTAACTTCAAACATGGCTTTAAAGGGTCCAACACGAAAGCATTTGATTCTTGAGAAAATTAATACATTTTCACAATATTTTGTTAAATAAATTGAACTCTCATATCAAATGTTACTGCATCAATCCGTTTTGATTTCACAAGCGAGCTCTAGTCATTGAAAAAAATTTCTCGCTTAAGTTCAATTCATAGTTATCAAAATCCATCCGGACGTTAACCTTGTCAAGCATCAAATCGCCAGGTCAAACGTTGAATCGGTTAGTCCATTTTAATGTATCAAAAAGTGAAAAAAATAAAAATAAAAACAATTATCTAGAAAATAAAAAAATTAAGTTTTACATATCTGCTTTCAGTTGATCCGTTTTTTATTTTGCCCTTCCCTTTAGGAGTTGTGTTATTTATTCTATGCCAAATGCACCAAAGAATCACAACGTCAAGCTTCATAATTCCCATTCATACAACCAGATTGATCAGAAATCAATTTTTGTTCTGTGACACACAAATAGGGGTGGAGCTAGAAGAAAAGATTTGCAGGGGCAAATTACAAAAAAAAAAAATTAATCGTGGGAGCAAAAGTTGAAAATTAAAAGGAATTTTTTGAAAAATTTGAAATTCTAAATTCAGTGTGTGGGGGCACTAAATCCATTCCTGCTCACAAAGCAAATGAGGGAAAAGATATTTTAGGATCAAAAGGTCAGATTTTGAAACATTCCAATAGTCGTCTTCAATTTAAAGGCCAATAAGATCTATTAACAAATTAAAGCATGCTGCATGATATCAGTTCTCTTTGCTGTCCTCCGTTGTCGGTATCAACTCTATTAAACTTTATAGGTATAATATAATATGCTTTTACTAAAACAAAACAAAAAATACAATTCTAACTTCTATGACTAATCCTGGATGATCAAGTAGTGCAAGTAAAACTGATGAATTCTTTAAGCCCTATTTGGTGGAAATTATTTTAATTTAAGTAAAAATCAATAATTAGTTTTAACTATACATTTTATGAAACTCACAAATTTTCAACCACACATTTCAATATTTTTATAAAAATCTACTAAAAATCTGATTTAGTTTTCATCAAATATGGGGTAAATAAGAAATAAAATTTCATAATTTACACAATTAAAAACTAGATAAGGGATACCTAAATTGAAAATGTATACACTACGGGACAGTCTTTGTAATTGATAAAAACACAGAGGGTAAATAGTATTTCTGTAATTTACCCAAAAAAATAATGAGTAATGTTACGTAGTCCTACTAGGACTACAATACCAATCTACATGGCTCTAAATGATTTCACTTATCATTTAGCCACTATTTGACAACTATTATTCAAAAACTTTTTTCTGTATACTTATTTTCAATCATATAATCACAAAATAAAATATTTTACACGTAATTCTAAAAAAAATTCTTACATTTTAACTACACATTTTTCGAAAATTTATTATTCAAAACTTTATTTTTGACTTTTAAAAACTATCAAATATGGTCTTAATGTCATGTTAACGTTATCCAAATTTGGATTGTAAGAGCATCTTCGAGACTCTTTAAATATGAAATTCTCTTTATTTTGAAGAGTCAACATTTAAGATCATGCTCCAAAAGACTGTTTAAATTAACATTTTAATTTAGAGAGTGGATTTAGCTCTCCAAATTTGGATAGAAAAACTCACTCTTTACAATAAAATGCATTCAAAGTATTTTAATTTTCAATGTAGAAAAATAATAAAATAATCTAAAAAAATTATTTAAAATAAAATTTAAAGAAAAATAATAAATATTTTTTAAAAGTAGTAAAATTAAGTGTTAAATATAAAAAACTTATTTGAATTTTAACTCTCAAAATTTATAGATAGTGTCTAAATTATAGAATAGTCTCTCCACCTCTACCTTTGGGTTAAATAGCATTACTAGAAAATAATGTAATAAAAAGTCGCACGCTCTCTGTATCCGATGCGCGTGCTATTTTAAGCATAAAATGTTGCCCTAATCAGTAATCACCACCGATTCTATCTTCGGTATTCAAGATTTTCTTCCTTTGAGGTACTTATCCCTTGCATTTTTTTTCACGTATTCATACATTATTTTGTGCATCCGTAGAAACTTGTAAAGGAAAATCGATTTATAGACGCACTATACACTTAGGGTTTACCATCTCGATTGCTATTTATTGATTATTGAATTTGATCTGTGTTTTCTTTTACCTAATCATCACTCTTTCTTTCTTTCTTTTTTTTGTGTGTGTTTGGTTTCCTTTTTTTGATTTTAGTGTATTTGTTAGTGCATACGGTTGCTTACTGGATCATGTGTGCTATGGAATGTAGAATCGTACTCTTCTTATTGAATTGCCTTTTTTTTCCGAGTTGTTTTATAAGATTTTTGTTTATATTTTCTTGTTAAAATTATGATTTAATGGTCTATGAGCTATAAAGAACGATCTGATGATGAATAGAATGTTTGATAGCTCATATGATTGTAATTGATGTATTGGTTCTAGCTTTGCTACCCACAGTCCATTTTCTTTTAATCTTCTTATTTAGTTTGCAATTTTCTTTTTTGTTATAAAACCCTAGATGTAATACTTCCACTCTTTTGGTGGGAAAAAAAGAAAGAGATTTTTTTGAGGACCATATAAATTTGCAAGTGAGATGGTATAATTTATTTTTTGATCTTGAATTGTAATTTATGTAATAGTTTACCCACACTCCGTTTTCTTTTGTTCTTAGTTTTGCAATGTTTCTTCTTATTTGGTTTTGCAATTTTTTTTTTTTTTTGTTATAAAACCCTAGATGTGATACTATTAATCTTTTGTGTGTGTGTGTGTGTGAGAGGGATGGACCATATAAATTTGCAAGTGAGATTGTATAATTCATATTTTGATCTTGAGTCTCAGGGGATGAGATAATGAGAATTTCAATATTTCTGATTACCATTATGGCGCTCTACATATTGAATTAGCTGTAGCTGACATTTTTAAACTTCACAAATATTGTGTGTCTGTATTTTCTCTTAAAGTTTTTGTGTTTTTGTTCTTCAAATTGAAATTAATGGTACTATAATTAAGTATTAAGAGTTTGATAATTCTATTGTTCTTTTCATTACTGTAAATATTTTTGGCCCATTTACAAGAATAATATTAAATATCTATTATTCCCCCTTTTTCCTGCTCCACATATGGAATCTTTATTATTGACATGTTGAAATAGTTCATTGTGATGTATTCTTCGTGTCAATTATTTATCCTTTGTTAACCATATGGCCTCTTGAATGTTTTTTGTTGAGCAGGATCTATATAATTTCTACAGATGAGAGGTAGGAGTTATACTCCGTCACCACCTAGAGGTTATGGTAGAAGAGGAAGGAGCCCTAGCCCAAGACGACGAAATGATGGCCTTGGGAGAGCAGATGCTCCTACCAGTTATGGTAGAAAAGGAAGGATCCCCAGCCCAAGAGGACGAAATGGTGGCCTTGGTATAGGAGATGCTCCTACCAGTCTTTTAGTTCGCAACCTTCGTCATGATTGTCGGTAAGTATTAATGTATTACCTGATCATATGTTTTCTTCTTGCTTAAGTGTAGCTGGGAATATTGTTTCAGACTTGATAATTGCCTGTGACCTATCAAATAACATGTTCCAGTTGTATTCATTTCATGTTATTTTACTTTTTCCTGTTTTTTAATGTATCTTTTTGTTGAAAGGTCTTATATTTTATACTGAATGCATGCTTGAAGTTTATTATCTTCTATATTTTAAGTGTCAAGAGTATTCCAGTTTTATTGGCTGAATATTTTTTTATGCTTCTCACTCTTTCTGGACTGCAAATTCTTGTCTAGAACATTATGCATTTATGATTTTCGTTTTTGAAAGATAGGGTTTAAATGGTAGATCTGCTTACCAAGAAGGGTAGATCTGCTTGGTGAGTTCACTCTGGAGTTGTCCATGGTTCACTAGTAATAGTTTGATTTGCTGTATGCAGGCCAGAATTCTTAAGGAGGCATTTTGGAGAGTTTGGCCCAATAAAGGATGTCTATTTGCCTAGGGATTATTACACTGGGTGAGCTGTGTTGGATGTTGGTTTAGCCGTTTTGGATTTTTTTTACCAAATCTTCATTCCCTTTTAATCCTGTAATTAATAATATAGTGTGTTTCATAATTATGCCTTAATTGTCAATGACTTGCTTTCTGTTTTAAGTTGATTTTTTTTTTCCTTTTATCATTATTTTCTCAAATTGGATTTCATTATTAAGATTTTGAGATTTAGCAGTGAAGTAAGAGTTTGGAAGACTTCAATCGAGTAGTAAGAGTTGTGTTGACACATTCAAGTAATAAGAGTTCTGTTATCATCAATCAAATATTGAGAGTTCGAGGTGATGTAAATGGTAGTGAAGATTGGGAAGAGATTGGTTTGAATACATTTTGAAGATACCAAGATTTCAAGTCTTGAAGAATAGCAAGTCATCTTTAAACTATTACTTGCACTTGCCTATGCTCCTATTCACAAGGTCAGCAGCCATGTGCTAGCTTATCTGCTTATCAATGGCATTCCTTGTTCTTGGAATTATATTTTGAGCTATTGATTTGATTAGGGAAATTTAAGAGGCTCTATGATGGCCTGCACTTACGAATTATCCTTCCTCTCCAACATTTTTACAGAGGCAGAGTTAACTGCCGTAAGATAACCTAAGTTTTCTGCTCATATAATTATAATTGAATACATGGTCAGACCATCATTTACCAACCAGAGATTATTTCTGTTCAGACTAGGATGCCAGCCCTTCAAAGTTTTTGGCTTGGGCTGTCATCTTTTAGGTGGAATACTTTGAATGCAATTGCACCACACTGAGTATCTTTTCCTGATTTGCAGTCAACCACGAGGCTTTGGATTTGTCCAGTATGTGGATCCTGCTGATGCTTTAGAAGCTAAACATCAGATGGATGGCGAGATTCTGCAAGGTCGGGAGCTCGCTGTTGTTTTTGCTGAGGAGAATAGGAAGAAACCAACTGAAATGAGATCCAGGGATCGAGGAGGAAGGTGAATTGCTTCCAATTAGCTCCTTGCATCATTTTCAAAATTAAGCAATTTTATTTTTATTTTTTATTGCAAGTTATGATGGGTTTGCCATTGGGAAACCTTGATCCAATTTAAATTGGGTGCATATGCCATTATCACTGCCTATATATGGTTCCTTAATTGACTACCCCGCCTTCTTTCATCTGTTATAATTTGCTTTAGTAGTCGAACTCATGATCGAAGACGGTCCCTACCGCGTTACTCTCGATCACCACCTCCACAGTATGGAAGGGCTCAATCTCGTAGCCATGATTATTACTCGTCTCCTAAGAGAAGATACTCAAGGTATGATATAATATATCACAATATTGTTTACCAATTTTTTAACCTTTCTGCCGCATTTGTCAAAGTTTTTACTACTTCCACCTACCTATATTAGCAGGTCTGTTTCCCCACATGGAAAAAGGTACAGCAGGGAGAGGTCAAATTCACTGGAAGGTTCTCGCTCCTACAATGGATCTGGGAGCCGCAGTCAAAGTCCAGTGAAGAAACGTTCGCCATATGGCTCAAGAAGCCACAGCCAAAGTCCAGGTAGGGGCCACCCTCCATCTGGGGCTCAAAGAAGTCAAATCCCAATCAGTAGAAGCAGAAGCCCTTATCCTGTGGATTACTTGAGGAAACCAGTTGGGGATGGATCTCCTAGACAGTAAGCTATGTCGGAAAATGATGCTTTTATCCTGTTAAGACGTCTACCATGATTCTGACGTGGTTGCTCTACTATTTTTAGTTGGATTATAACTAATGATGCTTTTAGCAGTATTTGCATTTGCTGTCGGATGCTTTTTGTGCTTCAATGGTTTGCTATAGAAATTCTTGGTGTGTTTGATATATGTTGGTAATTCTCCCTAGTTTTTAAGTGGTTGAAAGTGCAATTCTGTTACTAAGATTTGCAGAAAATTATAGAAGAAATGAAAAATGCAAGAATTAAAATTGAAGTCTTCTGTGGAAGTTGTACTGTTGGTCGTAGTTGAGCATGTTTTGCCAAATCTGAGCTACTTGCTACTGAAGGAGGTGAAATTGAAGAAGTGGTATAGATAGTCAGATCGCTATTTGTCATGAATATGAAATTGCAAGACATTCAAAATGTATGGATTCAACCAATGTTCAAGATCTTGAACGATGAAGTGAAATGGACGGTTTCTCTCGACTCCTCTCTCATGATTTTCCTCGAGTGAGGTTGACTACAGTGTTCTACGAGGACTCTGCTGATGGTAAAAATTTTATTTTTAGAGTATACATCTATCACTCCTAACCACTGGCGATTTTCATGAATTGGAGAAACAAGAAGGAATTCTTGCCGCAGAATTTGAGATCTTTGATTTATTTATTAGCATGTGCACCCAGTCAGTTTATGGACCAACTCCAGAATGCTTTCAAGATATCATATCTTAAGAGATCGTAGATTTTCGAGCTCCAAGTGTAGATTATCAACATCTAGGTATTGTACCATCATTCAAGGAAACTTTTGGACCCCATTTTAATTTTAATGCATTTTTCTCCTTCTTTTCAATAATATACTCTTCAATAAAATAATATTACACGTAAATTCATAACATTTCCTTTTTTTAAGCTTTTTTTTTCAAAAAAAAAAAATCACTATTTCAAAGTACATTTTTCCTTGCAAACTAATTTTAATCCCAAACATGAGCTTATTAACAAGGAGAAGCAAGAGAAAGCTCTAGTAGCTTGTAGTGTAGAGACGGTTCATTCCATTGCTCATGAAATTGGCGAAGTCCCATGATATTAAGCAGTCACTTGGACAACTGAAGATGGAATTGAGAAGCCCATGAATAAGCATTGTGATAAATAAGACGCGTTGACATAGTTCATAACTTGATAAGACTAAACATGTTGAAATAGCTCGTCATTTTATCAAATAAATGCTTGAAAAGGATTCATTTGATTGCGGTTTGTTCAATCACAAAAGCAACTGGCAGCAATACTCACTAAAGGGCTTCGAAAAACAACCATTTGAAGTTCTAACAAAGCACATCAGAGGGGAATGCGAAAAAAATACCACTAGCCACTGAATAATGCAATTAAACATGTTACAACACAACCAAGTTCCTTATTTTTTTATGTCCAAAAGTATGTATCTCTATATTTTGTAAATATCACTGTAAGGGTAAACTTAAAGCTATGTACCAAGTAAATTAAGGAGAATCTATTTTCCCCATTTTACAGCAAATGAAAAGATGGACGTGCTGTGTATACACCTTCATGTAATTGTAAGGTAAACTTAAAGCTAGACTCATAATCAAAAAGTGCAAATCCTTTGAATTCAAGGAAATTTTCCAGCCAAAATGTGCGGAAGCGATAAATACGTTGACAAACAAAAAAAAAAAAATCTAAAAACATGTTGGCTCTGACACCAACCGATGCAAGGTGGCGGAAGCGATAGCAATTATTATGAACGAATATGCTATCGAAGTCTCATTGATTACAAAGAAATACTGCAACACGATAACCTTCTAGCTTCTGTTGATCTCGAAGAATATCAGGAATTTAGGCATCAAACTCTTTAATTTGCGCGTAAAAATAGAGAATTTGAATTTATTGATTTTAAATATCAAATACGAAGAATTTATGAAAAATTGGAGAAGATATCAACAATTGACATTTTATTTCAATTCAACAACATCTAATTAACAACTAACATCTAGATAATAATAAAAATTTAGAAAGTCCTAATGGGAATTGAATTCCGAATTTACTTAATAAAGAAAATACTAACTAAAAAAATAATTAAAAACATCAAAAACTTAGCAAGGCAAACAGAGAATCAATACTTGCTTGTATATATCTGTCGTACTTCAAAGCATAATCAATATTCAATGCACAAAACAACATTTTTGCAAAATCAGAGTCGAACGCAATTAGCTACGTTTTGTCAACAAAAACGTCGAACTATAGATCCTGCACTGCACCACTGAAATGTCATTTTTTTTCTCGCGAATTAATGGCGGAAGGAAGCAAGCGATTTCTATTTCTGTGATTCTAATGTTCTTTCAACTGGAAGAGTATCAGATACACGAAAAAATACAGAAGGATATTGCTTTCCGATAGAGAAAAAACGGCTAAGGCTCGTTTGACTAAGCTTAAATTCACCTTTCCTTTAATTAATTTCCACTTGGAGACATTTTCGTCCAAACTTATCGTTGATTTTTTCTCGATGTGACAATAGAATTATATATATTTTCTTCATAAATTTTCGATCTAGTGATCATACAAACATACAAATAATACATTTGGATAGTAGATGAATTAACGAGTGATTTGAATAAATTTACGTGCATATTAGTTTATACAAGATAATATTTCGTATATTTTTGCATCCACAAACATAGCTTGCATGTAGCAATCCAAGTAAAAATTTTGCTACTCGGGGTGAATCGCCAAATGTAGCGTTGAAAGTATTGTATGTGACATTCGGTCAAGCAGCAAATTCTAGTGTTCACGAAAATATATTTCGAATTAAAATCACCGCAAGTGTACGATTCGTTAACAAATAATAAAGTGGACTTTTTTGAGTCCGGGTATCATCCCCACGAAAATTGATTAGTTCTAATTCTAATTACCGCAACCTTAATCAAAACTATAAAATCTAAGTTTTTTTTTGTAACGAAATTATAACCAAATTAATCTAATTATGCAAGGATGAATGATTTAACTAAACTAAATGCGATTAACTTTGAATGTAATTTGGAGTCTTCAAATGTGTGATGAATGTAGTATGATCATGAATCCCTAAATAATAATCTTTTTAAATTTAGTTTTACACTTTGACAACACAATTGAAATATTGACGAATCACTACTCCTAAATTATTCAACAGCCTCTCTCGAGTAAAGTCGAACACGTTCTCATATATGACCTAAATATATCTCTATGACGAATACGAACATACATGAATGCATGAGTTTTTATGAACAATTAAAAATTTGCATAAGGTATAGCGGTATATTTCTACCACATATCGGACCATATGATGATTTACACCCTATCTAACATATTTCACTTCTTTCGAATGCATAAAATAGATCATCACACTCACACAATTACGTGTACAATAATTATGGAGAAAATAAGATCATATAAATCATGCAAGTATCCAAAATGTGTTTTTATTGTCAAGAATGTAAAACTAAAAATTAAAAATTATATTACATAGTTCATCGTTCCCTAATACAGAATTAACCTAGTCTAGCATGATGGAAAGAAAAAAAAAAACAGAAGGAATGACATCACTAATTCAATTCTTGAGATTAATCATTGTGTCGTGATCTTACTCTTTTTCTCCTCTCAAAACCCTTATGCATATGTTTTTAAGGTCAAAAAGAGGTCTCCACACGTGTTTTGGTTGAGTTTGGTATATATAGGATACCTAAAATCTTGTTACCAAAATAGAGTTTCAGTTGGAAAAGGAAACAAAATCTTACAAAATCTCGCCAAAAGTTTGTACCATGCGGTCGCATAGTACATTTATAAGCGGTCGCATAGAAGGACGTCCACCATCAATTTTGGCCATGGAATGCACTGTGCAGTCGCATCAAATTATACCCATGCGGTCGATATCCGATTGAGGTGATTCAAAATGTATTGGAAAGATGATTCAAAGGGATACAAATCTTCCTTAAATATAAATTTTCCAATTTGAAGATTTCTATGCCAAAAATGGGTCTCAAACTGAGACTGAAAATCTGAAACATAACTTTTTCGGCTAGAAATTGATACGCGATAATACTTTGACTATATTTCATCCCTTTAGCTTCTTTCCGCATCCAATTGATACCTAAAACTCTCAAATCTTTATAGTAAGGTTTGATATATCTTTTGAGTGTTTGCATTTCAGTTCCCGAACTTTGTATTTGATATAATCGAACAATTTTCCGCCTTCTTCTTCTTCTTCTTCTTCCAATGTTCAATTCCTTTGATCAATTTGATCTCGCCATCGTCACATCTTCAAATCATCTTCCCGTTATCTTTCGATTATTTGCACATTGGTCCCTGAACTTTAATTTTCTTTCGTTTTATTCACATTTTCTCATTTTTCTCCTAATTTCCGCTATATTCATCAGTGTTGTCTTGTAGAACACATATTATATCGAATTAAACTATATTCCACATATTTATTAACAATTATTCATGTTTATGACTCAAAATAAGTGTGTAAAACGCAATAACAAAGTTTTTCTCGAATAGGACAGAGTGGCCCACGAGTGTAGAAGTAATTATTAATGGGTTGGATAAAATCTTTCCAATATTCCATCCATCAGAAATAAAAAAATTAAATCAGCTCCATCTAATTTGATTTCTTCCTGAAGCTGTAAGTTGAGAACAGAAATGGACTCCCTTTCTTCAAAGCTTTCATTTTCTGCGCCTCTAACCATTTTTCCCTTAACACATCCAAGAAACCCAGTTCCTATAACAACTTTGAGGAACCATTTTCCGCTCATTCTTTGTTACAAGAAATTCAATTTTCAAGGTACTAATTCATGACACCTCTCTTTCTTTCTAAAAATAGTTCAATTTTTATTTTTTATTTCTTCTATGGCTTCCATAGATGACCATGTTGCATATAAACAATCTTTTCGTTTTCTTTTGATATGCTTATTGCACGGATTCTGAAAATTGTGGGCTTGATAATAATGATAAGTTTTTCATCTTTTGTTCCTTTGTGAAAATGAATATTGACTATTGAGAACTTTTTGTTCTATCGAAAGAGTGGTCATTTAGAAATTACCCGTTACAATTCAAGGGTTGCAGCTTCCCGAAGACATTCTGTGAAAATCTGTTTTATTTTGAAGTATACACTGATCGTTAAAAAAAAAAAATTGTGCTTAGGTTGGCGCTTGGCTGAACTATCTTACTTGTCGAGTTTTATGAAGAAAACAGAAAAGGAAACAAAAAAAAAAAAAATTACATTTTTTGAGAAGGCTATTTTATGGCATGTTAAATCACCTTGTAACATTATGTGAATTGTGTTCTAATCTTTTCTGCATCATTTTGATAAGTTATTTAGGTGTGATTGTGTTGACTGTTGAAACTGGCGTATCAGAAATGCTATATCTTATCGAGTATCTAATGTATAATCTAGAATTAAGTCGAAATGTAAACTTGAAGGAGTATTTCCAAGGAGTTTAATTTATGATGTAGAATGGGGTTCGATGGGAGTATGATCTATGATGTACTTCAAAAAATGTGTTTATCTTTTGTTTAAAAAAATGTTCATCTTATATGTGACGTTACTGATGTATGGAGACATACACAGTTAAGCCCTTGATCACTTTTAAATGCAAAAATACATACTAGTCCTAACTTACAGGAGCCAACTCTGAGTATCAGATATGTGCTTTTGATCATAGGTCTTAGAATTTATAAAAATTATGCAGACGTCACGATATTATAATTGAAAGGCAGGTTTTATTCTCTAACTAATCTGTTGGCATTGAATTGGGTATTGCATTGGACTGTATTGGATCTAGTCATACTGCCACAGATTGACCCAAAATTCTTACTCTTGTATGGAATTTTTTGAGGGGGCTCTTATTTTGTAAGAATAACTTTGGACTCTTCTTCTACATTACAGTAAAAACACATGGGGCAAGTGGAAGTACCACTATAATTTTGTCTTGCCACTGCTTGTTTTTTATTCCATTTGTTTCTTAATGCTCTCTATTTGGGTTTATCCATAACATATTGGCTTGTCAATCTGTTATCTGAACCGATGTCAACGGCATGCTTCAGATTTTCAGGAATATGCAAAACCTTTGCGTCTTTTGCCAGCCACAGAGGTGAATGTTTGCACAGATGCATCACTGGAAAAGACTGTTACTTCGTCCAAAACTGCCAGATCAGAGTGCTTGTACAGAGTCAAACTAAAAACAAGTAACGTCTATGGATCAGATCTGAGTGACGTCAACTCTGGAGTTCTGATCTGTTTGATTGATGAAAATGGTGACTCAATCTTACAAAGATTACCTACTCGCTCGATGGACAATCCTACATGGTCAGTAGACAACGTTATCATTGATGTTTTGCATTTCCAGAGGGGCTCCGTAGATGAGTTTACATTTGAAGGACCTGAACTTGAGAAAATTGTAGCTGTTTGGATCAGCGTAGAATCAGGTATGTGTGTTCAATGGACAAGAAGATACGTTCTGTTGCATTCATCAACAAAGTGAACTCTGTTCCGTATAAATGCATTTAGTGTTTTTTAGTTACATCATTAAATATTGTTTTGGATCACAAAAAAACAAAAACAAAATAGCAGCGCCATAGTGAATTGATTTATCCCATTTAAGATACTAACATGAAGAAACTAACAGAAACTAGTAATGAATCTTATTCACAGGTAAATAAGTTAATCTTATAGTAGCTTTCTTGTATCTCTAGCAATGACGAAACGAACAACTCGCAGACCCTCCTCCAATCCAAAAAGAAAAATCAAGAAATTAGGATCTCAATGATAAATTTAAAATAAAGAAAAGAAAACACAAGAGCAGCTCCAAAATCTCTATTGTGTACAGGTTTAGAGGATATGATTAATTGCTTCAAAATTTGTGTATAACAAGCTTGAAACCACCTATCAAGAGCATTCTTATATGAGATAAAGAAAATTAATCAGTGTACCAAGAATTGTAACAAAATCATATTGTAGTCTATGTTAACATTTAACAGTTCACATGCATTAATTGCCCTTTTGCTCTGAATGGCAGGTCAGTGGAGAATAGGGGATTTAAGTTTGACAGTTATTTGTAATCGTGAACCTCCACCAGCAGAAAATGATCAGAAAATCAGAAAGCATAATGGCTTACAATACAGCTTCAGGGTCGAGGATATCTTACTTGGGGAGGGAGGTGAAATTTCCATGATGGAATTTAAACCTCACTCGGTTACTGCATTTTCTGAGGATGAATTTACCTCCTTCAACGAAAAATCCTCGTATGCTTCACTGTCAAACAGTAACTATAACATCTCTAATGAAGAAAGCATGAAGGAGTATGCAGACTTGAAGTTCTCTTTGTTATTTTATGATACATTGCTTACACTTGCTGGATCCTTAATTGCTTCCCTTTTGGCCGGGGAAAATGCTTCGTTTGCATTCGTAATGGGTGGAATCGGTGGATTTTCTTATCTACTCTTTCTACAGAGGTCTGTTGATGGACTACCAGTCCCGGAACTGGTTTCGAGGGAAAGTACAGGAAATTTCAGTGAAGTGTTTGGAAGATTTAAGGGTCCACTGTCAAGCCTAGCATTGGCATTTGCATTAACCATTATTGCAGTCAAATATGCTTCAGGAGATAGTGCTGTGAAGTTAACACCGAAAGACCTTATATTTGGGATGATGGGATTTCTTTTGTGCAAAGTGTCTGTGGTATTAGCAGCATTTAAACCAATGGCAATTGGCTCAAGAGACAAAAAATGATAGGCATTTTAAATTTTCTTATACCTGTATAGGTTAGTTTGCATACTTGTATAGAATGATATAGATTGCCAGTCGACTAGGTATAGAGAGGTTAAATCGTACTTGTGATCTTCGTTTATCTTTAAGAAAGTGTTCGTGGAAACTGGAAAATTATTTTGTGCTTCACAGATGATGCTCCCTCTCTCTCTCAGCAATATAAACAGTAATAAAAGCATATTAATTTTCATACTTTTTTCTTTTCAATTAGTTTATGTTATGAAACAACTAAATAACTGTCTATGAAGTATAGCTTTCAAAAATGAAAAAAGAAAAAAGCCATGCGAAGTACGCAGCTCAAAAATATTATGCAGGAATTAGCACTATGAATACAATGCATTCTGCACAAAAAATTGAGTCTCAACCAGGCCCTAGCAAAAAAATAAGGGGTCTGCGTTTGCCGGGAGTCGAACCCGGGTCTATTGCTTGGAAGGCAATTATCCTAACCGTTGGACTACAAACGCTGGTTGCTAAAATTGACCTAAATCCCAATTAAAAATACTGGTTAGGATTTGTTTGATTCCAATATTTTCAAAATACATCACTTCTCTTTTTAACCATACATTTTTCAATAAAATAATAGTGCATGCAAATCCAAAACTTTTTTTAAATTTTTTAACCACACATTTTTATCAATCTACCATTTCAAAATGCATTTTTAACCACAAGGGGCCTAAACGTGTGCTAAATAGTAACCATATATATGTTTTTATGTTGTCACCGACTCACTGTCAAGCTTTACTCTCCTAGCTAATAAACAAAGAAACCTATTAAGGTGCTCCAAGCTACACTTAATAAGGGTGTGTATTTGTCTCTTATTATTAAGAGAAAAATAGAGTAATGAATAATATTTTTTGAAAAATGTGTGTTCGAAAAGTAAAGTAAAGTTGATTTATGTATAGAATATTTTATTGGGTGAATGTATGATAAAGAATCTAACTGTAACAAACATGGGCTAAATATTCTCCAAATGGTAATCCTAATTAGTTTTGATTTTCTGCCTCATACAGCCCAAGGCCGAAGACCATGAAGATGGGTGAGAAAGCTAAACAACTGCCAGTCGAAGCCAATTTTCTTTAAACGTCATTCTTTCTTCCAAGAAAAGCAATTGCTTGTACTAATCAAATAAACAATAGTTTTATGATTTCAACTCTGCATGCATTACAACACGCAGTAGTTTTTATTATCGATTTGAATTATAAAAAGATACAAATGAATTAAGTAGTACTTGTTAATCCTTCGAAGTGTGTAAATTACAAGTGACTTGAATGTTTATAAACCGAGCCAAACATCTAGATAAATTGATTCAAATGTTCAAAAAGGGAAGGAAAAAAATTAATGTATTTTTTCTCTGCACACTCAATCCGTGTCGTGTGAAACTACTAGGGATTAAAAATATATATGGAGAAACTTAAAACCTCTACACGAAGGATAAAAATATGATACTAGAAGAAGAAAAGAGGGCTAACGCCTCGACCATTACAGTGTTAGGAGCGATCTCAGTTGCCAGCACCACTGCTTTCGTCGTATTTCCTATTAGTTCCACAAAAAGATCTGATCAAAGAAAGAATTACCAGCGTCTTTCACATGCTTCCCGATATCCCATCATCAATGGAAAAAAATATATCTAAATTTTTTAGAGTGAATTACGCGCATAAAGCAGCTATCAGGAATCTGTCCCGCAGAATTCAGCTACTATTAGCAGCTGCATCAAAGGAAGTAATCTGGTGTTCTGCGGGTTACATCTGGCTCTCCCCTTCTAGGAGCTGGGTCAAACTGCAACAGGAAACAGCTACAACCTCAATATGTACTCAAACAACCATAATAAAGGGAGAATTGCAGCATTGGTCCCCAATCTATGGCCCAAGTAGCATGTTAAATCTCACATTCTCACTTCAAATTTCTAGCCACCAGCACAAATTGGGGAACAAAATCTAGCTTGGTAAAGTTGGAAATGTGAGAATCACACGATGATTTAATGGAAATTTTAGATGTTTTGTCCGAGTACTTATTGTGCAACTACAGTAAAAAGTTAGGGGGTACTCAGGTAATGGGTTGGGAGACTAAGACAATTTCCCCATAACAAACAAAGATCAGCAGTCATATGCACACAGTGCAAAAGAGAGAGACCTGAATGAATGTGTGCCCTTGGCAATCATCGACTTCAAGGATAGATGCCATGTTCCCACATCGATAACAATAATTTGGTGCACTGAATATGGTAACCACCTTTTGATCCTACAACCAACGATGCAAAAGAACCAGAAATCACACTATCAATTTAATTCAACAAAGCCTCATCAAATAAGAAACAGTTGTAAGAAGTTCAGAGAATAAATTACATGAGCCCAGTTAAATCCCTCCATAACCAGCTGGTGAGCTCTTGCAATAAGCTTCAAATTGTTTGCGTGGTTAAACTGCTCTGATATGTCCTGCCAATTAAAGTGCAAATAAAAGCAACCTTAATTTTTCCGGCAGTACAGAGTTTAAACTGGAAATGAGAATATGAAGCAGTGATAAGTACTTGACCAAATGTATATCCAGCACCCCTGGGTGAGATACCCCAACCGCAACGATCATCAGGATCAGACCATAAAAGATCACACATGGGGCCCTCGTGGGGAACTTCTTGCACACGGTCAAAATTACGAATATTGTCCAGAGTTTCAATGGATGGTGACAATCCACCATGCAGGCAAAAGATTTCTGATTCAACCTAGAAGTTAAAGAATGACGTACTAAATCAACATGAGAATGCAACATTTATAGAGCAAGAGCTGAAAGAACACTAGTCATTGTTTTATGGTTGCGTGCTAAGTAGAAATAATTTGCTATTTAGAAGATGGGTGAAATTAGCAAATTAGCAATGCTACTGCTAAAATATGAATCATGGAAAAGATGTCACCACAATAATAATAGAAAATATAAAACAGAAGGAATTCAACTAACCAATGCGGTAAGAGGGAAATAGTCAAATAAATCTGTAAAGATCTTCCAGATATTGGCATTACCATATCTGTACAATGCAAGAAGATGATCAACACATGTTTAGTCATCCTACACAAGCAAGAAAGATACAAAGAAATAAAGAGAGGAAAGAGAGAACAGGAAATAATTATGGCTTATTAGCATGTAAAGAGACTTCTAGAGTATAATTTGTTGGGTGATGATTTTCTACAATTTGTATTTCCACTAAAAATAGAAGTGCATTCAAATGCAATAAAAGAACTTGCTAAAAAGTTGCATTCTCCTTTAACATATCGGAAGACAACCTAAAGGTAACTATTTCACGAATGCCTGCCAAATAGTTAATCAACAGTGTTATGCAATGGTTCCCCCATATTCAAAAATAATAATAGATTGCATATGTTGATCATAATGGAGGCCAGAATGAGAGGAAAATGTTGCATGAAGTGATTAAGCTTTGAAATTCAATAGGCATTTAAACAACATAAGAAACAGAAAGAAGTCAAGAACTCACTTTCTTAGGCATTCATCATAAAATCCATAAACTTGAGTAATCTGCAGAAGAAGAAGAAAACAGAAAGTAACTTTTCAGCACTTACCACCCAAACAAAATTTTACGATTGAATGATTCAAGAACCTCATAACACAATACCTAAAAATATTAAGACAATTAAGGAGAGAATAGCCATTCTGTCCAACAGAATGTCTGACGATAAATAATTTGGTTTCAAATAAAGAAAACAAATCCACTGCGGATGAAAAGTAGGCTGCGGAATATAAAGTGAGAGAAGTTAGGACATAATAAGTATAGGTATGAAGTCTTACCTGGCGACTTTCATGATTTCCTCGTAGAATAGTAATTCGTTGAGGATAACGCACTTTCAGAGCCACCAAGAGCTGAAAGAATTTATGCAAGAAAAAAGAACATTAAGAATGTGTATGATAAGGATTTTAGCAGTACCTAAATCTCACAGGCCCAGAGAATTATATTCTAATATAAGCAAATCCAATTCCAAAACACGTTTCTTCGAAATCCAAATATTCAATTTTCCAAATATGAGCTTCTGATAGTCGATAGATATCCACTCACCAGAGTTTAATATATTTTAATAGCTTAATTGACAAAATATTATAATTGGCTTCACTAAGTAATATAACCTGTCTCGATAAATGTGTGTTGAGTTATTATTTACAAAATATGCATCAGTGCTGATAAAATAAATAAATGTGTATGAACAGAGTTACTCTTTGGGGCTAGCATGAACAGAACCTTTGAGAAAGAGTGCCCCCCCACCCCCCACAATCTCTTCCTCCTCTTCCTTATTACTCCATAGGCTGTCTAGGGTTTTCATAAAACATACTTCTGAGGGAAAATCACATTCTTGTAATTTTTATTTTTTTAACAGAACATATTTTGAGAGCTTTCCACTCAAAAGGAAAAATAGAAAGAACTGAACGATGCACTGTTATAGCAATCAACTAACATATTAGAGTTTCCATAGCAAAATAATAGTAATAACATCGTTAAAATATAACTCACCGTTACCGTTTCAACTGAATAGTACCCACGATCAACATAATCTCCCATAAACAAATAATTTGTATCTGGACACTGCAAACCCACGAAAAGAAACCATGCTAAATATATGATTCAACTGAAGAAAAATAAGTCTTCTTGAATAATATATACAAAATGTAAGACACTGAGAAGGCCATTATGCAGAGAGAGGCCAAATGAGCACATACCTTTCCACCAATCTTAAAAAGCTCAGCAAGATCATGGAATTGCCCATGAATATCACCACAAATGGTCACAGGGCTTTTCACAGGCTGCAATTATGGAAACAAAAAACCAATTGGGCACTATGTCAACATTTAAGTCTGCCAAGAATTGGATTTGTTTTAGGCAGAACTGGCATATCAAAAACATTAGGGCTATTAAAATTTCAATTCTCAAAAGTAGTTACTGAAACTACGTCAATTAGTAAATCTACTTGAAATGCCTTCTCCACCCCACCTTAGGAGAATAGAAAGGCTTTGGAAAGGAGCCTCTATTAGCTACATAGAAAATATTGTCTTTTTATTTAAAAGTACATGTATTTTAGGAATAAAAAAGTCTCATAAAAAATAAAGGAGTGTGCCCAAAAGGAACGATTCGATTGTTCAATAAAGATGAATTTTAACTTCTTCCTTCCTTATAATAGGAAAAAAATGAAAAAGAAAAATAAGTCACAAAACTTATCGAATTAACTTCTCATTCATGTATTGTTTCATCGAGATTCAATCCAAATCACGGTAGTATTTTCTTGTTCCTGAATGTACTCCTGTCGAATTCCACCACTTGTAGAGAAGGATAAGGTTAAATTGAGCAATTAACCATGAAAGTAATGCTTAAAGAAACAAATGGCCCTTTATCACAAGCAACAGAAAATTACAACATCCAAGTTAGTTTACATGTAAAAAGTTCAATTTCAATGAAATTGAATGGGAGCTAACTCATAAACAGACATTCTAAACATTGGCAGTGATCATGAAAATGAAGACAATTGGCACACCTGCACATTACTCTCTTCCATTAGAATCTCTTTAGCCTTTTCGCATAATGCCCTCACCTAGAAAGATTAACAAAACAAATGATAAAAACCTCTTTTGACCAGGATACAAAAGAAAAATACGATACATGTAGCAAAATTATAAATTACATTTCATTTACAAACAGAAAACTAAAGACCGTTTGAATTATTTGTTTATCTTCAGGTTTACATACTATTAGGTTACATTTCCAAAATAGTAAATGGACAAAAGGGCAGGGTTGATGACACCCCTAAGTGTTGCATCCTCTGCATCGGTGTTCTGTTAAAAATAAAATTCTTCTCAAAAAGTGGTTTAAAATATGTACAAAGTTACATAATAATATATCTCACAGTTTTCAGTTGCGCCATAGTTGAGAATCAAAGGGATGTGAACATCAATCAAATCACCAATGAACTTGGTGCTCATTTAAAATATACGAAAGACTGATACATATGATATGGATTTTCTCTATTTGGCCACTTGATCATTGACCAGATATTCTGAATAAGCCAAATTGTACATTAAATGCTAATAGAGAGTGAAAGTTCAGATCTAGGTTGAAAGTTTTGAATCATTATAAAAGTGTCGAAAATTAATCTTCCATTTTTCCTAACTGTTTTTGCACTTCAATTATCAAGACCCACTTGGATTGACTTGGAATTCCCTCTTAAAACCCAATAATGGAAATGTATCCTTCTATTTCTCATCCATAAAGATAACTAATCTCCCCAGAACGCATCTACAAACATAACAGAACTTAATATTTATTTCCATTTCCTTTTCTAAGCCAGTATGACGTAACTACTTTAAGAAAAATTTGAAATATAGACACGACTAGTAAGATGAGTTTTAAGTTCTAAATTTAACCACTTTTACGTTGCAATAAATATTTAAAATTAGAATATGAGTAATTAAAAAAAAGTGAATTTGGGGGACAAAATACAGGAAATTTCACTTGTACGAAGTGATTTCCGCGAGACGTCCAAAAAGACCTCGAAGATGCTGAAATTAACAGGAAAATGAAATCTCTAGACGGATCTGATATTGAAATCCCGATATCTATTCTATTGTCGCACTTCCACAGCCTCAAATAAACCTTAACTTCAGATCACTCGTTCCAGAATTTAACATTAAACACAGAAAAATCTACAAAATCAGATAGCAAATTTCAAGAATTCATAAATAAATAGGAAGCTGGATATAACATAATTGCAAGTTCCTCAAACAATGGGGACCTCTTGTTCCAGCAAGGGTTTGCACTGCATGAGCTGATCGATTTGCTCGTCGAGGTTCCCATGAGCTCCGCCGCCACTCGCCGACGCCGATGCGTCCATGAGACTCACTAGATTTTGGATTCTTCAGGATTCTCCACGCGGCGTCGTTTTACTTGGTTTTGCTAAAGAGGTGTAGTGAGATTACAACCAATACTTTGTATGATTCCAATTTTAAATTTTAAATTTATTGATATTAGAATGTGTTTGGTTACATTTATTTTCTATTAAAAAAAAAACTTCACCTAAACCTTTACTTTTGAGTGTTCAATTGCTATTTTTTTAAATGAGCCTCTATTTGTTTCCATTGCTAAGGAAAATTTACGGAATCTTTGACCAATTTGTATGAGAGAGGATCCCACTTTTTTGAAAATAACAGTCAAAAAAATTATTTTCCTGTGAAATTAATGTGAAACAAACAGGGGCCGAAAATATTTTTCAACTTTCCCAAACTAACATGTAGCACAATAAAAATTAGGCAAGAAAGATTGAACATAAAATGCCTTGCCGAGAGGAAAAGTTGAATCAAATATGTCTTAAAAGTTAAAACATGTAAGCAATTGACTTATTTTATTCCTTGCCAGACAAAATTTGAAGATACATAATTTATAATTATTTGTCTGCATATATAAATATTTATAGTTTATAATTATTTTATTCCTATTATGTCCCATTCTTTCGATATGTTCATTAAATGTCTTTGGTTGCAATCCTTTCGTTAGTGGATCTGCAATCATAAGATTTGTGCTAATGTGCTCAATTGACACATTCTATTTTTGAACTTCTTATTTAACGGTAAAGTACTTCGATTCCATGTGTTTAGCATATGTAGAGTACTTGTCATTCTTTGAAAAGAAGACTGCTACAGAAGTATAAAATAAAGTTTCAGCAGCTTGGCAATACTGTCGACAATTCCAAGCCCTGAAATAAAGTTTCGCAGCCAATTTCCTTGAACTGTGGCCTCAAAGCATGCCACAAACTCAGCTTCCATAGTGGATGCAACAATGACTGACTGCTTCGCACTTTTCCATGATATAATCCCTCGAACTTGTGGAACAAATAGCCAAATGTGGACTTTCTAGTATCCACACA
>CAIGRN010160529.1:0-15008 GCA_903798345.1 Fraxinus anomala | reverse complement strand
AATGTATTGAGGTTTTTATGGATGATTTCTCGGTTGTTTGGGGCCTCGTTTGATAGATGCTTGAGGAATTTGGAGATGATATTAAAAAGATGTTATGAGACCAACTTAGTACTTAATTGAAAAAAAATGCCACTTCATGGTTCAAGAGGCATAGTTCTTGGCCACAGAATTTCACGCAAAGGGATAGAGGTTGACAAGGTAAAAATTCGAGTTATTGAGAAATTACCTCCACCAACTTCAGCGAAGGGGATAAGGAGTTTTTTGGGACATGCCTGATTTTATAGGAGATTTATTGAGGACTTCTCAAAGATCACAAAGCCACTTGGTTCCTTACTTGAGAAGAACATTACTTTTGATTTATCTCAAGAGTGTCTTCGTGCATTCAACACTCTTAAAGAGAAATAAGCCACTTTGTTCCTTACTTGAGAGAAACATTACTTTTGATTTTTCTCAAGAGTATCTCCATATGCTTTAACACTCTTAAAGATAAACTCATCACTGCTTCTATCATTGTAGCTCCAGATTGGATTATTCCATTTGAGCTTATGTGCGATGCATGGGATTATGTCGTTAGAGCGATTTTGGGGCAAAGAATAGATAAATCTTGCATGTTATCTACTACGCTAGCCGGACCTTGACTGATGCTTAATTGAACTAGGCTACTACTGAGAAAGAGATGCTAGCGGTGGTATTTGCATTTGATAAATTTTGGTCTTATCTCATTGGATCGAAGGTGATTGTTTACACCGACCACTCGGCCATCAAGTATTTTCTAGCAAAGAAAGATGCCAAGCCTCGATTGATTAGATGAGTTCTTCTTCTACATGAGTTTGACTTGGAAATCCGTGATAAGAAGGGGACCGAAAATGTTGTTCCCGATCATTTGTCTCGACTTGAGCACCGAAGAACTGGTGGATGGTGAAATAAATGAGGTATTCCCCAATGAGCAACTCTTGCAAATCATGCATCTTCTACAAACCACTCACACACCATGGTATGCGGACCATGTGAATTCTCTTGCTAGTGGCATCACTCCCCAGGATCTTTCTTACCAACAAGGGAATAGATTCTTCGTCGACATCAAGCATTATTTTTGGGAAGATCCTTTGTTGTTTGAACAAGGACCAAATCAAATTATTCGGAGATGTGTGCCGGAAGATGAAATGGAGCAAATCCTCGAGTAATGTCATTCCTCTCCCTATGATGGTCACTTTGGTGCCGTGAAAACCNGGAGCAAATCCTCGAGTAATGTCATTCCTCTCCCTATGATGGTCACTTTGGTGCCGTGAAAACCGCATCAAAGGTACTTCAATCGGGTTTCTATTGGTCCACATTATTTTAAGGATGCCCACACTCTTGTCTCTAAATGTGATCATCCCAACGTAGTGGTAATATCTCCAATTGAAATGAAATGCCGCTGAACTCTATATTGGAGGTAGAAATTTTTGACGTGTGGGGTATTGATTTCATGGGATCCTAATTGTATTAGATATGATTCTTTGGATATTTCTTTGTGTATTTATGGAGTCTTTGAACATATATGAAGATTCATACGGTCACCTTACAATATAGGAGTCTTAACTTCCATAATTCGATTTTCTACTCCCTTTCAATAAAGTCCAAATCAATTCAATATCTTTAACTTATGAAAATCAGAGGCACAACTGAAATATGTGAATTCATCTATAAATGTAATGAAAATATGAAATTCCATATCCATCTCAAAAAGAAATTTGGATGAATTTATTCTATGGAAGTTTAGCTCTTACAGTTTTGAATGGTTTTCTCAATTCAAATCTCAAACCATACTGCACAAATATCCAGAATCATAATTTAAACCTTACCACTGTGAGTACGAACATAACTACCAAATATAAGTTCAAGAAAGAGACCACTCTTAGTAGAACAACAACTGAGATCAAGTTTAGAAGAGTCTTTGATGTTATCTTATTATCAAATAGGAGGTCAGTCTCTCCACTTTGTTGTAAATTACATGTACTAGTCATATAAACCTCCACTCTATGTTTACTATATGTAGATATCTATTTTGAATCAAATCAAAGACTCGACAATAAACTAAAGTCACTTCTCGATCTCATATAAAGTGGGTTTCTAACTCTTGAATCCACTATCTGCATAAGATAAGATCCAAAATGTATAGTGTTGACATATAAATAACACTAAGATAAACATATTCAAGTGCAATATCCTTTAACTTTACTACTTTTGAGCTAAGAGATTCAAAAAACACATTGCAAAAATATCCAGAATAATAATTAAATATTACCACTGTGAGTACGAGCAGAACTGTCAAATATAAGTTCAAGTAAGAGACCACTATTAGAAGAACAACAACTAAAATCAAGTTTAGAAGAGTCTTTGATACTATCTTAATATCAAATAGGAGGTCAGTCTCTCCACTCTGTCGTAAGTTTCATGTACCAGTCATATAAACCTCCACTCCATGCTTACTAAATGTAGATATCTATTTTGAATCAAGTCAAAGACTGGACAATAGACTAAAGACACTTCTTGTACCTCACACCATCTTCATTATTTCTATATATCTATGTATCAAGTCAAAGACTCAACAATAGACTGCAGACACTTCTTGATCTCATATAAAGTGGGTTTCTAACTCTTGAACCCATTATCTATATAAGATAGATCCAATATGTATAGTATTGACACATAAACACTAAGATAAATATATTCAAGTGCAATATCCTTTAACTTTACTACTTTCGAGCTAAGAGACTCAAACCGTTTGGTTGAAACACACTATAGTACCTTTATAATATTGGTCATCTACCAAAACAACTTTCATATACTTCTATCTGATATGTTCTGCTTGGCCCTTTTTCCAGCCTCCTTATCTATTCCTCATTTGTTTTAAAACTTAAAATTCAAAGTCTTAAGCAAATTAGAAAGTTATTACACAAGTATGTGCTCAAAACTTAGCAGCATCAAATCGTACATCTTTTAACTCACATAGTGGATAGTGTCAATAGAGAAAATTGACGTTTCAATTTGTAAGTTACAATGACCTCTAAAGTTCCCATAAATTGAGAAGAGAATAGTTTGAACTCACTGCTCATCTAAAAAAAATTGTGATCAACAAAAATGTCAACACTATGTTAACCACCTCAACAAAGTCACATCTGGAAAAAAAATAAAAAAAAATAAAAAAACAAAAGATCATCTATAATAGAACTTAGGCCATGTTTACATTCATTCTCATTCTCATTTTTTTTTTCTCTTTCTCCATTTCAACCACACATTCACCAAATAAAATAATATTAAACACAAATCTAAAACTTTTCATTATTTTTCAACCACAAATTCTTTCATCAATCACTATTCCAGAATTCATCTTTTCCCCAAAATGGGTGTCAAACACAAGTTTAACAATTCAAATGCTCAAGTACTAGAATCTATATTTTCCCGTACTTGACAAAGTTTTGATCATTATTCTCTAGAGTAGTATGACCCATATTAGGTCTTCTATACATGGTCGATGCTCTCTTAAACATCATGTTCTTATAGTATACTCAAAATCTTATTATGCCAAATGTTATAGTATTTAGCTTATCATCTTTATTAAGGTCAACAACTATAGATTTTGATACAATGATCTCTCAGATTTTAGAGACATTCTTATTCTCAATCAATACCATTTATACAAACTAGCATATAGTTCAACGTTAGGTACATAGTTGAAAGTTTACTACGTTCCTAATCATTGTCCGCAATCCTATTGTTTCACTATCATAAACTTAATTTCATAAGACAAAATTTCATGAGTTCTAAGCGAGAATTACAGTAATTCTTCCAACTTGAGAATTCACACTCAATTGGTGAATCAAATAGTTCCAAGTGAGATTTTATCTGGATGTTTCAATCACCGAACTATTACTCAATTCACAATCAATAAGTCTAACTAAGAACCTCGCTAATTTTACTGTCCTTAGCATTCATAATCATTCATGAATTAACATATATCATGTAATTTAATAAAATAATTTCATAATGTGCAATAAAAGCATAAATATGCACGTTTATCCAATTGTGACATGTATCATGATATCACAAATTAATTTTTCTAGAAAATAATTTCGATCATAATCGAAGAATACAATTTAAACCATTTAACTTTTATTATACAGATTGTGAACCACACTTTAACATTTGTTGCAGCACAATCCCAACAAAATGGAAAGTGACATCAAAATTCTCATATTCCGTTTATCACCAAAAATGTCCCAAAAATATTCATGTATTCCACTTGGCTATGTTCCAAATACATTTATTAATTTTAATAATCACGTAGCTTTTCAACAAGTTTCATAGCCCTTACTTTTCTAGCAATCATTTTAAGGATAATATAAGTGTGCATAGACCCAGATATATCTGATCAAACACAAATATTGAAAACAAGTCACAATGGATCACATAACCCAATCAAAGACCTACACAACTCATAAACGTATATAAAATATAAATAATTTCGGAGTATTTTTCATTTTTGAAAAAAATGAGAGCACTTAAAAAAAAAAAAAAAATCCCACTATCCAAATACCACTTAATAAATATTTTTTATTTTATAAAAAAAAAATCAGAATTTAATCATGTTAAAAAAAATTAATACTTTTTACAATTTTTTTAAGCATGAAATACAAAAAAAAAAATACAAATATTTTTAAATATCCAAAAATTAATTTAATTATACAGAAAAATCAAAAAGAATTCAGAGACCAATATGCAATTTTCAAAATTGAAAACGGGGCACCGTCACGCTGTCCTCGAAATTTTTTTCTTAATGGTTATCACGACTAATTTCGACGATCTGTATGGTAAGATATTATAAATTTTTTTGTAAGGCTGGGCTTAGGATACCAACAGATCTGGACAAGAATGAAAAGGCAAAAAGATATTGTTCATCGTCTTTAATTTCGTGCAAATTTTTTTTTGATTTTCGACCAAACTTCAGTAGGTCGTATCTTCTTCATTTCAAGATTAAAATTAATAATCTTTATACCATTAGAAAGGTCTTGATAAGATCTATCTAATCATACCAAATGGGAAGCATGAAACGTAGTATATAAAAAGTTATCATGTGATGAAGTTTTAAGTTTTACCAACTTTCACGCAAAAATTCAGATTTTTATAAAAATACCTTTCTAACCATATATTACTACATGAAAATCAACGAATAAAATAAGGTAAATTTTTATAAGTTTCTGCAAAATTGACTAGGGTTTCAACTTTTTTCCAAATGCAATAACGAAGATTGATGAAATTTTGTAGGTGAATTTTAAAGCGAATAATATACACAATTCTGAAAAATCATTAATTTTAGACATGTATATCAAAAGATGTCATTAAAGACTATATAAGGTTTCAAAACTTTACATACAAGATTCATAACTCGATTGAATTATGTAATGGGACATATTTAAGCATGTCTTACAGCAAGGAATTCAACCTTACGGTTCTGATACCAATGGAAGATTTTGCATCATGCATGATCATAACATGTACTCCAATAACCTTGCTGTATTTTGAATTGTTGAATCACCTTAAATCTCAAAGCTTCCAAATCTGCAATTTGCTTGTACTCCAATAATCTCAATCCCGATCACAATGGAAGAAGATTATTAGACACAACCTAAGCTCCTGTTTGGCTCCCATTAAATGTTAATTCATTTTTCTCTCCTTTTATCAACCACATATTCTATATATAAAATAATATTACATGTAAATCTAAAAATTCTCCTTATTTTTTAACCACACATTCTCCAAAAATACTATTCCAAAATCAATTTTTTTATCAATAAAATAATATTACACATAAATTTAAAAATTCTCTTTACTTTTTAACCACACATTTTTCAAAAAATACTATTCCAAAATCAAATTTTTTTTTTTTTTTTTTTTTTTCAAATTATGGAGCTCAAGCAAGGGCTAAGTGCCAATTGTTTTGAGTTTTCATGCCAAAATTGTGGTTCTACGTGTCTTTCAATTTCGGTGATATTTTCCATCTGGATTTTTCAACATATTACCTTGATATCTATTCCTCTTTTTGTCTTAAACAATTATATAGTGGTTACATTGGAGTTAAGGGAGATTATGAGAGTTGTAGGTTTCAATTTCAAGTTCAAACTACTCCCCAACCCTTTTAATGTCTTGTGAATCGAGTCACCCCGTATGGACGACTCACAACCTCTATTTTCAACATGAAGAGTGGCATCACTAGTCTTTGTGCGAGAGACCCCCATCACATAACCTCATTTAAGTCAGCATGAAAATAACTAGAAGTAAGCAACCATGGCAAAGGTACAAATCAATTCCTACTTGTGTTCCTTCACACCACCATGAATCAAACCCTTAAATGAAACTCCGGTGTCTATGTGGAATTTAGCCTCTAATTGAGACCAATTCTTCAAAAATTAATTTTTTTCTCAAACATGTTTTCAACCACACATTCTTTCAATAAATTTTTTTATAGGTAAACATAAAAATCTTCTCTATTTTTATTCACATTATCTAGAAATCACTATTATAAAATCTATTTTTACAAAAAAACATGTCTCAAACATGGGCTTAGAACATCCCATGATATTGACATTCCACTCATTTGTCTACAAAATAACAGGTCTCAAACATGGGCTCCTACCCTCATTGTTTACATGAAAGCCATTTTCAAATCCTAGTGTTCTTAGATTTGCCAATTACCAAGGACCCAACATTCCTACTAGGGCTGTCAATGGATTGGATTTTGATCCGAATCCGATGAAATTAGTGGGAGATGGATTCAGGGTCTTAGTTTGATAACCCGATCAAGATCTGAATCCGATAATCCGTTAATTAAATTGATCAAATATGGATATAGGTCAAATTCTCACTCTTCTTCCTCTCCTCAAAGCGTTTACATCAACTAAGGATAATTTTCCAGTTAACAAATAGGATCCACCTTTTGGAAATTATCAGCCTTTAGATAATTTGGAGAAATTGTTTTTTTTTTTTTCATCTCTAATGCCCTTGTTGTATTGGCATTTTGCTAAATCATAGATTTATTAATCTATTGTTTTGTATGATTTTTTATTCACGCTCAATATGAAATTTTATTCAATATTCGTTGTAATAAAATGAACAAAAGATTACTATCATGACTTCTTGTCACGGCTTTACATTGCATGAATGTTTCGCACGTAGTTACGATGATTTCTTGTCATGAAATTAAATTTCTATGCGACGGACTATATTCAATCTTTATAGTTAATTTTTACGAGGTGAAAAACTTAATCCCCATGTTGCTTTGGCAGAAACCTTGCCTTTGGTTAAGGCTTCGTTGTAGGCGGAAGGAGGTTCGCCTTTTGTCAAAACTTTGCTATAGGTGGAAAGAGTCTTGCCTTTGATCCTTTCCTCATGTTTACCAAGATTCTTATCACTATGACCTTGTTTTGATCTAGTTTTGGTCTTACGGTTTTAATAATTATGCTTTCCCTAATACTTGCAAAGTTATCTTTACTGGTAGGTGAGTTTTTCAACTAACCATTTTGTGGCCTCTAATACTTGTTATCCTCAACAAAGATTTTCAAGCGTATCTTTCTTATTTATAGTGCACTGAGAAAGCACTACAGCACAGCCGTTTGGTTACACTTGATGCTAGCTATTCCTTTTGGTGTTTCAAATTTCATGTATAGATGATGGATAGATGTTATTGCTTGAAACTACCTCGGAGCAGATTTCCCAAGGATATATAGGCTTTTCGCTCATTTCAACTGTTAAAGTAATTTGTTCTCTTGGGACCAAACTACCACAGGTGAAGCCATATAAGGGTTCGACCATTGCACCCAAGAGTGATCAACATGCATCTAATCAATAGCACTTGGGAATAAAATATTCACAGAACCACTATTATCGGTCCACATACGGTTAAGGTCATTGCAAGCTATTACGACTCGCACCGTCAATGAATCGCATTGGGGATAAATGATTCCATGTTTATCATAATCACTAAACATAACTGGAAGAGATGTAGTTTTAGGATTAACTTGAAAACAGAAGTTTACCAGTGTAAGCTTCTTAGTTGCTCGGGCATGGTTTCTTTGCACTTTCATCATTTCTACACCGACGTAAGGGCCCCTAGGTATGGAGGCTTTTGACCTTCATACATTACGCCCATGCCTCCCTATTGGCTTCGCAACATCATCATTTAAAGTACTTCAAAGCACTCATCCGTATCATGATTTTTTATTTGATGAATTTTGCAAAATTTTACCTTCTGATTTTTAGGGGATGGATATGCTTTGCTTAGAATTTGTGAAGATACTGTAGAGGGCCTATCCACCTTGTCCTTGGGCTCGTTGGATCGCAGGCACTATTGTTTTGGCAATCTAGATGCACACATTAAGGCTTTCTCTTGAGTTTTTCTGTGGGGCCTTGTTCCATTCTCTTTCGATCCATGATATATTAGGCTTATTAATTGGTGAAAGGAGTATGAATTTCTTTTGTGAACATCTCGCCACAAGGACGTTTTCATTAACAAACAATTCCATAAGGCTTCCATAGCCTCTTCATGTGATTTGATCTCGCCGCAATCAATGCAGCACTAAATAGTGCGAAATAACTCTTGAGGGACTCTTTCTCCTTCCTTCATATTCAATCTCATAGCTGGTGCCTGTCCCATCTTGCTATCATTGGTCGACCCTAGGAATGCCTATTTTAGTTGTAGGATCGAGTTGATGGCAACCGGTACATCAAATCCCCATTTCTACTATATTTTTCTATTTTGGGATGGGTAAAATTAGGATAAATCCCCAAGTACAGGGAATTTTTTCACAGGGGACTTACAGGTCCCTCACAAAGGGGTGGGCCCCACATGTATTAAAAAATAATAATAACGAGGGCCCCACCATGTGTGTTGCCTGGCAGGGACCCGTGAAAAAGGTCCCTGTACTTGCAGCATAATCCATAAAATTATGATGAATTGGCATTTCTTAAAATTCATATTCATACTGTTTCTTTTTGTTGTCACTTCGCATTTGCATTACTATTCACTCGATCGCCGTTGTGCTCTTCCAGCACAACTTTAAGTGTTTTCTCAATTTAAATGGATAAATTTGTGGTTTTGTTCCCTTAATTTCCCACATACCCCGCGAATTTGTTGACTACAAAATTATAAATCAACAAATCCCTCATGTACTCTCTGATTTTGGATGCTCAAATAGGAGCAAAAGGGGAAATGGCTATTTAGGAGGGAGATATTTAATTTGCATGCCTTGCTCCCCATGGGTGGAAAATTTTATAGATTTCCTTCGAGAGAATTGGGTCATTCTAGAAAATAACAAATGGCAATCATACATTCCACATTTATCGAAGTTTGTTTTAGTTTCGACTTTTGCCGCCATAGATGGGGATGATTCACCCTTTATCTTTTGCGTGCCTTGTATGTTTTAGCTACCGTTGCACACTTTTAGACTTCGCCTAAATGGGGACGGGGCTTGCAGGTTTATTTTCTTGTTTCAACAAAATCTATTGTCCCTCTCCACCTCGGTAAATATCTCTAGCAACATACCAATTTCTTCCTCTTCATCAAAATGTCTCATCTCCATTATGGAAATCCTCAGGCCGGACATTTATGTCAAAATATTCCTCTTCCCGACCACTAATCTGTACCACCGCCGAGCCAACAATTAAAAAAAGAATAAAAGTGAAATATAAATAAAATAAGAATTTACATACTGAGATTTATTGGAGATGAGTTTACATATGTCTTGACAAAATGAGTAGGTAAAGTTGTTTGGAGCCAAGCTGAGGCCACGGCTTGCCATTACTACTCTAAAGGAAAAGGCTATTCAGGCTAGATAGAGCAAATTATCAACCCTGTTGATTCCAATTGTGTTTGACTGACGCCATGTGTGAAAGGGCGATAGTGAGTCGAGTGTGTAGATCTTGTTAGGACTAGTCTTATGTATCTACATCCTACGTTCAATTGCCGCATGTACCTGAACTGAATCTATTGAACCAGATAGATCACCATCAATATTAACAGAAATAGCAAGGTTTTTTCCCAAAAAAATACCGCAGCCAAAGTCTTCTCTCTTTTTGGTGCGGTCACAAGCTGTAACTGGACCAAAACTATATATTAATGGTAAAAATCCAATAAATATTTCCTCACACCTAGTTATGATTTTCTCCTCATAAACTCTCTAGTTTCGATGTTCAAACTTGGAGCAAGAGGGGAACAACTATTTGGGAAGGAAATATTTGAATTGTATGGTTTTCTCTTCAAAAGATGGGGTATTTATAGAATTTCTTCCAAGTTTTTGGGTATTTTGGTCATTTAAGGAAGTGACGATGGCAGCTACTTATTGGCTAGCTCATTATCAATTTTGTTAAGAATGTTACGTTTGTTTCACTTATAATCAACCTAGATGAGGGAAAGGTTCGCATGAGAGTTGCGAACCTTTTATGCTTTTA
The DNA here is from genome assembly GCA_903798345.1 of Fraxinus anomala. NCBI lineage: Eukaryota > Viridiplantae > Streptophyta > Magnoliopsida > Lamiales > Oleaceae > Fraxinus > Fraxinus anomala. The sequence continues at coordinate 4,523 of CAIGRN010160529.1, read as the reverse complement.
CTTTCCTCGCATATCGATTTATGCTCTACGAGCGATGGGAGAGGTTCGCTCATCTTTTCTTGGTCGGACGCTAGAAAATAGTTCCTGAAGTCTAGTTTGATTATTTATAATAAATCTAGGACTTGTTACATTTTGTTGCCTTGCGAACTTGTTCATACTTTCCTTTGTGGGTGGAAGCTAACGTGGGCCATATTGAATGGACATGCTTTAATTTGTCGTGCAATAGAGGATGCTTGTTTACGTGTTTCTTGGTTAATGCCCCATAGGAATTAAATGTGCGTGTTCACTACGATCAATCTTAACCGTGCCTTTTTTTAATACGGATCACGCATCATGGCGATGATTATAAGGAGATTTTGAACGGTTGAGATCTATTATTGATTCATCCAATGGCCTAAGTCTTTCGTCTCAACCTATAATTTATATGGGCACACTTCTAGTGTCCCTTCCATTTTTACTGCTTTTGACCCTTTGTCTTACTTTTCGATGATATTATTGTTCGGCGGTTTCTATTCTCCTTTGTCACCTTTCAAATCTTATTTAGGTATGTTCCTTTTCTTTAGATTTCATTTACATCTTGATTTATTTTCGATATTTTATAATCGTTTACCCATGTTATTGAGAAGGGTTTGAGTGAGATTTGGCTTTTCATGACATAGAATTATTGTGTTCTAAATAACGTATCACACTCCCGTCTTTGTCACCATTTTCGTCATGTCGTTTCAAATATTGTTGTAAAAGGAGTACTTTTCCAATTACTTTTGCTAGCCTATTATCGTTTTTCGATGTTATGGTAGTTATTGGAGACGCTAATTCCATATTAACTATTTTGTTTGCACACAGTCTCGATATCCTTTCCAGCATGAAGATTGATTTTAACGCTATCTCCAAGCTCCAAAATACTTTGGGTCCTCTTCATCCTAAGATATGGCTTCTGGGAGTTTTAGGAAGTATTTTCGTGAGGGGCGATGACGTATTCAAGCAAGTCTGAACCAATTACGGACCTAAGTCTTTATTTCTTAATCAGTTGGAGAGTACATAGATAAAGTTGGCTCTTGCGGAATCTAGCCTTTCTGAGGTGAAGAGTGATGAGTCGAAGCTTGTTGAGGAGGCCATGGAAGAAGGGAGGAATAAAGTTCTTGAAATTATTAGGAATTTTCATTCCAAGTGGAATATGAATTTTTCGGAGGCTCATGAAGAGGATGTCGATAACATCCCTTCTTTCGAGGATACTCCGCTAGTCGTTAAGGTTTCAGAGAATCCTTCCACTTCTGTCGAACCTACCCAACTTGTGGATCCTTCACTTATTTTTTCTAACGAAGCTACTGCTAGTGCTATGCTAGCTGATACTTCTACTGATGCTCCCCCTCCTACCACCACAGTGAGTTTTCTCTTTGAGGGGTAACACCCCCATTTAACTAAGATAATCCTAATTTTGGAAATCTTCAGATGCTGGTTAACTTAGACAGATAACTCGCTTTTCTCTTATTTCTTCAGTGAGATTCACTTCTTTCCCTAATATTTATTGATGAAATTTCATTATATATTTAGTGCAATTTTGGTCATTTGGCTATTTGTTTAGGCTCACATTGCCTTATTCTTTAATCATTCAGTCATGTTCTATATTTACGACAATTGTTTATCAGTTAACGTAATCCATTGTATTTGTGGTAGTCTGCACATTTTGACGACACCATTTACCACCAAATGAACTTTTATTCTATGGATTGCCATCATGTCCCCTGCCATGGCTTTTTTTATTACATTAGTATTTCTCATGTCATGTACAACAAGGCAGACATGGTCTCGCCAATAATTTCTTTTTGGGTCAAAATCAGTTCCCGTGTTTCTTTGGCGGTGTTGACCTCATGTTTACTTGAGATTTCTTAGGTAGGATAAACCTCACCTTCAACTGAAATTCCTTTGGTAGGATAAACCTCACCTTCATTTCTTTGGCGAACTAAGACTCGCTTTTATATTATCTTTGCTGTGACCTTTTTTCAGTTCCAGTCTTGTTTTGTTCTTCAAATTTTATGCTTCCTCTAGTACTTACGACATCATCTTTATTGCCAGGCAGGTCTTTCAACCTATCCTTCATAGCATCAGATGTTTGCTTTCCTAAAAAAGGGTTTTCAAGGATGCATTTCTTCTTTTCAACCATAAATATGGCATTACCATCTAGGGGCTTTGTGTTTGCTTTCTAAAAGCATTGACATAGCATTCACGTGTGGTAGCTTGATTTCCTTTGATGATAGTTGTCCCTTGGGGAGTTTAGAATTCCATGCACAGATGGTGGATAGATGTTACTACTTTCAACTATTTCAGAGCGAGGCTTCCTAAGATACCATTATAGGCATATTTGAATCCATCGTCAGAAAATGCATGAATCCTTGAAATGCAATTGGCTCTTTACCAAGTTCATTTGACAAGGAAATTGTCCCCTTGGGATTAAGCTATTTTTCGTGAAGCCATATAGGAATTTAGCCATGGATATTTGTTCACTAAAATTACGTACAGCATGTAACGGGTGGATATTGTGAATCTGAATTGATCCTTCGATGAATATTTACTTTTATTTACAGTAACTTAGTCAATTTAATTCTTAAACAACCACCACTCAATTAATTTTTCCACAAGCAAATTAACAAACTGCTCATTTTGTATGTTAAATCCGTTTTTCCAATTTTAGCTAATTACCTCTCTCGAGTGAAATTATCTTAATTGATTGGTTTAACCTACTATATCTATATGTCGATTAAAACCAAACAACCGCATTAATTTTTTGCGAACATAGCTCAATGGGTCACCTACGGTTAGAGGCATATCTCTATCCCCTACAAGAACTTAGGTATTTGTTACTAAAGTGCACAATCTTCTCTCGAATGATACACAATTCACTAAACACAAACATTTATTGGTCAAATAAATGAATAGCATAAAATACAATAGTAAATACACATGAAAATAAGTCACTTAACATTAAAGAGCAAGTATTGAAACGCATAAAGCTAGGTTAAGCTGATGCTGCTGTTATCATAAATCCCAACACAAAGAACTTAGCTCATTTTATATAGACGATAAAAAGGATAAAAGTTAGAGAAATACATTTCAAATTGGAGAAAATAGTTGATAAAAATACTAGATAAGATGTAGAATACTTCCCTTGGTGGGATTCTTGAACAGAAGATGCCTTGGTCTTGATTTTTCTCCAAAATCCTTTCAATTTTTCTTCCTCCCCCTTTTTGGCCTAGTTCTTTCCCCTTTTTCTCTCAAAAATGTAGAATGAAAAAAAAATAAAAAATGGAGAAGTGAAGAATCCCTTAAGTAGCTGAATTTTGTCTTTTAAAACCTAAATAAAACACCCAGAAATTACATAAGACAGCCCCCAAAATTCTGAATTGGGCAAAACGGTCCCAGTACAGAAATAACGGTGCAACTGCACCGTTATCCCTGGCGCACCCACGCCATTAAGTCAATTCAGCCAATGTAAATGTGAGCTTTCTCTCATTTTGCGGCCAAGGTTATTCCAGTGGTTGCACGTTTGATCCCTCAACTTTGATCTTGTATGTTTTGGTTCTCAAATTTTGACTTTCATTACAATCTTGCCCTTCATAAATTGCACCCGTCCTTCAACTTTTGTCACTTGTGCACTTTGGTCCCCAACTTCACAATTTTGTATGCTTTCCATCATTTTTCTCTTCTTTTGTCTTGTTCCCATTCAAAGGGTGATTTTTACCCTATAAAAGCAAGAATTACATTATTGTGAGTCGATATCCACTCATTTCATCCATAATAAACTTGTTAGGCCTGTAATAAGTGTATAAAAAACACACTTATCAGTATCCGTAGGTGATCAACATACATTTGATTAAACAAACTTCCCAACAAAACAATCACAGAGCTCCCATTATCCACTAGCGTGCGGCTAAGGCCGTTACGAGTTATTATAGCCCACACTACCAATCACCCGACCCTTAGTGGTCACATATTTCCTTTTCCATTTGTGAAATTCACATCCCCACATGAATATAATTCTTTTATTTTCTTTCCCAAGATGTAAATCTGAAGGTTGTTCACAAATCACTCTTTTCTTTTGCTGCTCTAATTTGGTTGGGTCTAACCAACAATCTTATCATCTAGTCATGTGATGATTTTTTACTAGATGAATGCTTCAACATTTAAGCCTATACACTAAGTAATTCGAACCACTAGTTATAAAAAGCCCAAAATTCAATTACAAATGCACATAACCGATTTTTTTCAATTCAAGCTCATTATTGACCTCACACCCTTAAGCTTTCTTCTTGACCCATGTAGTGAGTTTAAGGTCAATAACTCCCTAGTTTTTTAGACCAAAGGGTACGGAATTTTGAAATATCCCTATGAACTTAATAACTAGATTCATAAAGGCTATTGAGTGGAGGCATAAGATTCAACAAGTGCAATGGCCTTTTTAACAAAAATTATGTGGCCTAGATCCCTAGCATATGATCCTCACTTAGTTTATATTTAACATGCACAGA
>CAIGRN010160512.1:0-16340 GCA_903798345.1 Fraxinus anomala | reverse complement strand
AACTCGTCCAAATTGATATACAAACACGTAATGTAACAACGTTAAATAAAAATATTCTCTCTCATGTGCATCCCCTAGTCTCGTGCTTGGATCCCTAATCAACATCTTTATAAGATAATTTAAGTAAAATAATATCAATTCCATACCAAAGTCACAACACAAGCAACATGTGGATCAAACAAATAAAAAAGTTAGCCTTCTGTCACGCGACAGCAGGTGATTACTGGTTTTATTTATTAAGCCCTTGTTTGTTAAAAATTAAAATTTAGATTTTAATTTAAGTCAAAATCAATAATTAATTTAAACCACATATTTTATGGATCTCACAACTTTTCAACTACATATTTCATCGATTTCTATCAAAATCTACTAAAAATCTTATTTTAATTCCCACATATGGGCCAAAAGAAAAATCTAAGTCTTATTATATTATAATGAAGTTCTTATTTTATGGGTTAATTATAAGTCAAATTAACATCCCATTTTCTCAGAAATAATAAAATTTTGTGCAGGTTTTTCCACTGCAAATCTTGACGTATTTTTGTACCAAAATATGATTTCTAATGGCGTCATAGATCTGTCTTGCTATGGATCAAGAGTAAGATGTATTTATTCTGTGGTCTGCAGATTTAGATCTAGATCCAAACTGATATTTTTCTAGAATTGAATTATGATAAGTAATTTTAATTAAAATTTTGCTATTCGTACATGGGATATCGTTTTGCTATTTGTACATCGAGATTGACACCCTTGTGTATAATCCCCTCACAATATGGGGGTCCACGAATTTTTTATTGGTCGTGGGTTCCCTTCTACTGTGAGTGGGTGTACAAATAGCAAAACCCTTTTAATTATTCTGTAACATATTCCTCAAAAAAGAATAAGCCTTCTTGGAATTATACTGAAATGTTTAAATAGTTAGCATGCAGTTGTTTTTCAAGTGATGAGGAAATTGAATTTTTATATTTTCTTCCTTTTTTATAGCACATACAATTTTTTTTTTTTTAACTTCAAAATATTTGAATGACGAATTTCCTCTGTCAACAATTGATGTATTTTGGTTAATTGTAACTTCATTTCTAATCTTCTAAAAACAATTTAACATAGAATATAAATTATAGATTTTGCTAAGAGAAATAATTTTGCTCTAATATCTCAAACTTAGCCTTCGTCAAGCAAAATAATTTTTTAATTGATTTATAAAAAGGAATAGTAGCGTGTCTTGCAAAATGTGACCATAATAATGAACAATAGTTACAAATATATGATTGAAATTAATGTTTGATTTTGATTAAATTTATAAATTATGTGTACATCCAATAGTAAAAATCTCTATAATAAAGACATTGTGGAATTTGGACCAAGATCCAAATTAGGGACCAATCTTTTTAGGAGGTATTATCCAAGAAAAAGACCATTCACTTCGCGGATTAAGAACGACAAAATTTGATAAATTTGTAAATGGTTTATAAATGAGAATTTTGAGACGAATAGTAGTTTTCAACGAAATGTGTGGATAATAATGAATGATTATGATTTATCAATATGTGGTTGAAATTAATTTTAGACTTTATTTATAAATTGTATCAAAACGATGACTTCTGGATTAAAAACAATAAATAAAATTAAAATTAATAAAAAATTGAATTTCGAAATGACTTCTTAATCACTAGAAAAATAGAACCCACGTTCCTAAGCCGGTGACAATTTTCACAGGTCGAACGTCTATTAACAAAACGTTATAAATATATAAAATACAAATAAACATTTTTGTTTTTTGCTCCTTGTTAGTTACCCAAGAAAAAACACAACTGAAGACAAGTCCCAGAGCATACTCCTCGAAAGCAATGGGCTGAAAATGATAGAAGAGCAAAAATTCAAAAATTATATCTATAAATAAATCCCAATAAAAATAAAAAATTTATAAAGGATTAACGGATGTAAAGGTCACATGCGAAGTGATAAAAGTTGATGCTAAAAAATTTCCAGTGCTTACTCACCAGTCATTCACTTGTCTATACCTTTCTCATTTTAATACAAAAACAGCCATTTCTCTGTCTACAAAATAATAAAAAATTAGCCATCTAAAATTCCATTTCTCTGCAAAAAAAAAAAAAAAATAATGGCTTAGCTGTTCTCGGATCCGGAGATTCTGGTTTCTTTAAACTTATTATATAAACCCTTAGTTTAATCCATAGCCCACATGACATGATTTTGTTTTTCTCCCAATTGTTTCTCCCTGGGCTCGAATCTTCTTCCTATTATCCGTGTTTGCAGACATTGGAGTTTGTAGCATAGGTCTAATGCCTGTTAATCCATGGACCCTTTTCTTGGCTTTCTCTTTTTTCGTTTTATCACCTCCTGTTTGGGGTTTGAATCCACAGGGAGAAGCGCTTCTCGCGTGGAAGGGATCGTTAAATGGATCCCTCGAGGCGTTAAGCAATTGGGATCCTACGGATGATACCTCTTGTGAATGGTTTGGGTTGACTTGCAACTTGAATAAAGAAGTTGTGGAGCTGAATTTGAAGTATATGGACTTACTTGGAAATGTACCGAGTAATTTCAGTTCACTGGCGTCGTTGAAGAAGCTAGTCTTGTCCGGGACAAACCTGTCGGGATCAATCCCCAAGGAGATTGGAACTCTTCAAGAACTGGTGTACTTGGATTTGAGTGACAATGCATTGACAGGTGAAATTCCAGGTGAGGTTTGTCACTTGCCTAAGCTTGAACAACTTGTTTTGAACACAAATCGACTTGAAGGATCCATTCCAGTTGCAATTGGGAATTTAACGTCCCTTATGTCATTGATTATCTACGATAATCAACTCAGTGGATTGATTCCAGGCAGCATTGGAAGCCTGAAAAGGCTTGAAGTTATTAGAGCTGGAGGCAACAAAAACCTGGCAGGCTCAATCCCACAAGAAATTGGCAATTGTACCAATTTGATCATGTTAGGCCTGGCAGAAACCAGCATTTCAGGGTTCCTCCCTCCGTCGCTCGGCCTCCTGGAAAAACTCGAGACTATTGCTGTCTACACAACTCTTCTCTCCGGCCAAATGCCACCTGAATTAGGCGCCTGCACCGCCCTGGAAAACATATACCTCTATGAAAACTCCCTCTCCGGCTCAATCCCGACAAATCTTGGCAACCTTCGTAATCTGCAAAACCTCCTTCTCTGGCAAAATAATTTGGTGGGCACCATTCCTCCCGAGCTTGGAAACTGCCATCAACTGCTCGTAATTGATATTTCCATGAATTCGTTAACTGGCAGCATCCCGGAAAGTTTTGGGAACCTTGCCTCATTGGAAGAGCTGCAGCTGAGTGTAAACCAAATATCCGGCAAAATTCCGGCAAAACTCGGGAATTGTACGGCCCTCACTCACATCGAGCTTGACAACAATCAAATCACTGGTACTATTCCATCAGAATTTGGGAATCTGCCAAATCTGACGCTGTTATTCTTATGGCAAAATCGGTTAGAGGGAAATATTCCGCCATCTTTATCTGCGTGTCATAAATTGGAGGCGATTGATATTTCACAGAATACATTGACAGGTCCAATTCCAAAAGGTATTTTTGAATTGCAGAAACTGAACAAGCTTTTATTATTATCTAACAATCTTTCTGGAACCATACCGCCGGAAATCGGGAACTGCTCGTCCTTGATACGATTCCGGGCCTGTAATAATATGCTTACAGGGCCAGTTCCACCGGAAATCGGGCGGTTGAAGAATATAAATTTCTTGGATCTGGGTTCAAACCGGTTAACCGGAATTATACCAATGGAGATCGCTGGATGCCAAAATCTGACGTTTCTTGATCTGCATTCAAATTCTCTCTCTGGACAGTTGCCAGGGAATCTGAACCAGCTTGCCACTCTCGAGTTCCTTGATGTATCTGAAAATTTCATTGAAGGTACGCTGAATCCGAGTCTTGGCTCATTGAGTTCATTGACAAAACTTATTCTCGGGAAGAACAGGCTATCTGGTTCAATCCCGAGCCAACTCGGTTTGTGTTCCCGGCTTCAGTTACTTGATTTAAGTGGCAATAGGCTTGAGGGACAGATTCCGGCGAGTTTGGGGAAGATTCCGGCCTTGGAAATTGCTCTAAATTTGAGCTGGAATAAATTTTCCGGTGAGATCCCGTCGGAGTTTACCGCATTGGATAAGCTTGGAGTTTTGGATCTTTCTTACAACCAGCTATCTGGGGACCTCCATTATCTGACCGAACTTCAAAATCTTGTGGTGTTGAATGTGTCACATAATCAGTTATCGGGACATGTGCCCGACACGTCATTCTTCACCAAGCTACCACTTAGCGTCCTAGCTGGCAATCCTGACCTGTGCTTTTCCGGTAATGAGTGCTCTGCCGACAAGGGTGGAGCGGCTAAGCACGGCAAGGCAGCGAGAGTGGCAATGGTGGTGTTGCTCTCTACTGCATGTGCCCTACTATTTGCTGCACTCTACGTTATCGTTGGAGGCAAAATGCGGGTATGTGGGGCCCACAATTCTGATTCGGACAACGATGGCAATGTGGAGTTGGGTCCACCATGGGAGGTCACGGTGTACCAAAAGCTCGACTTGTCAATTGTTGATGTAACCAATTGCTTGACAGCCGTCAATGTGATTGGTTGCGGGAGATCGGGCATAGTTTATCGAGCAAACATTTCATCGGGATTAGTTATAGCTGTCAAAAGATTCCGAACATCGGAAACATTCTCCGCGTCGACATTTTCGTCGGAGATTGCAACATTGGCACGCATTAGACACAGGAACATTGTTAGACTATTGGGTTGGGCAGCTAACCGGAAGACTAAGCTATTGTTCTATGACTACATGCCTAATGGTACATTAGGTTCATTGTTGCATGAGGGATGCGGAAGCGTAGTCGAGTGGGAAACTCGTTTCAAGATCGCTTTAGGAGTGGCAGAGGGCTTGGCCTACTTACATAACGACTGTGTGCCCCCAATCCTCCACCGAGATGTCAAGGCGCACAACATACTCTTAGGGGATCGGTATGAACCATATTTAGCTGATTTTGGGCTTGCCAGGCTTGTCGAGGAAGAAAATACTTCATTTTCGGCGAACCCTCAATTTGCTGGATCATATGGCTACTTCGCTCCTGGTAAGTTGTCATTAACTATACAACTTCAGTTTCTTGTCTAAATCCATGTTTACATCTGGCATGAAATGACTAAGATTTGATTCTTTTGGATGTAGAATATGCTTGTATGCTAAAAATTACTGAGAAGAGCGATGTCTATAGTTATGGAGTCGTGATGCTAGAAATCATAACTGGGAAGAAACCAGTTGATCCTTCATTCCCTGATGGACAACACGTGATTCAATGGGTTCGGGATCACCTAAAGAGCAAAAAGAACCCTGTCGATATCATTGACCAAAAGCTTCAAGGCAATCCAGACACACAAATTCAAGAAATGCTCCAAGGCCTCGGAATAGCTATACTCTGCACCAGTAACCGGGTAGAGGATCGCCCTACAATGAAAGATGTCGTGGCTTTATTGAAGGAAATCCAGCACGAGCATACAACAGCAAGTGAATCCCACAAAACAGCCAGCAAATCATCAAAAATCTCTGAAGTTTCGTCGAATTCATCCACATCTGTGACCCCAGCTCAGTTGCTCATTCAAGGGTCGTCTAATTACTCGCTCACTTACTCCTCTTCCTCAGCAAGTTACAATACAAGACATCAATAATGTGTGCAATGTAACATTATTCTTTAGGAGTAGAACAGCATTGTAAAAAGTACTTGTAAGTGTTTAGGTTAAGCTGAGTATATAGCAACCTAACAAAATTAGATGAGGTTGTGTTTTAATTACAACAATCCAACTCTTCTATTGCCTAAGAATTTGTTCAACATATGCTAGCATGTTCTTGTATGAAAACTCAATTGTTTTCTTAATCACGTCAGCTGAACTAAAAATATATATATATATATATATATATATATATATATAGTAAGTCTTTATACTTTTCTTTCACTCGTATGAATAAAAAGTGATTTAATAATTGATGTGAACCTTCCAACATAATCTAACATGAACAAGATTCTTTCTTAAGTCGATCTTATTCAAAGAAGAAAATATTTCCAAAAAATTCAACTCACAATTAATGCTTTGTAGCTGAAATAAATGTGCCTCTAACAATCCACCCCATATTGCAAGTCAGTACAAAAACTTCCATTTGAAAAGACTAGTCCATGTGCCTGTCCAGCGTGCATGAATGAAGGATAATCAACCTTTTATAGGTTGTTTTGTGCACAAGTTCTTTTCTATCATTTCATATGAAAGGGGACCCCAAGATGATGTCTTAATGGGGCATTTGTACCCTCGTTCTCTCTTCTCAAAATTGTTAAAAGGATTTCGAAGATGATTTCTCTCTCTATTTGAGGTTGAGGGAGAAGTTTACATGTGGTTGTGTGTCGGGGTGGTGGCGGACCATAATAAAAGAAAGTTGGACTCTAGCCAAGTCTCAAGTTCGTCCCCTTTTTTTCTTTTCTTCAACTTCATCATTAAATTGATTAAATTTATTTATTTTTTACTTGATAGAAATGTTAAGCTAATTATAAATGTTAGTCCACCTATAAATGCAATTCCGATCGATTGTGGGGGGAGGGGACGGGAATGACAGAATGATTGATTGAACGCGTGAACAAATCAACCTCTCCCTCACCCCATTGTATGTCACATTTCTTGTTTCATAATGATGCAAGGACGAGAAGAAGCTTCTTGCATTTCATGTAAAGGTGGAGGACCCCCACCGCATAACAAAGGTGCATACAAACTAGTACCTATCAAAAAAGATGATCTTATTTATTTGGTCATGTAAGATTTTTTGTTGTTTAAAATCTAATTACTACATGGATGGGTGTAGTATTACAGGTCGAACTTAATTTTTAAACGCATATTTCATTGGATCCACTAATTTTCATCAACTTTTAGCAAACATCACACGATTCCTAAAATCAAGAGATAGTAAGTTGGGCGATATCCGATAAAATTTTCTGGGCCCGCTTTTTACGCACGATTGGTCCTAAAGACTTCAGCCGGTACATGCACTGTGTTTTAGGGCAAGACATGAAGGTCCGTTATTGCATAGTGCAGATGGTACAATACTGTTATGGAACAAAATATTGGTTTGGCCTCACGTGAGGGACACACGTTTAGCCCTTTTTAAGTGTAAATGGAAGCCCACATGCCTAAGATCTGGATCTACTGCTTTTTGATGCTATAATATTTGCAAAGAGACAACAAAGTATGTGCAAAAGATTCCCAACTTGGATTACAATGACATTATCCCACTCAAATTCAAAGGGTGAATTGATTCCCACGTGCCTCCTCTTACCATAAAATTTTGTTTCTTAGTCGAGTAATTTCGTATCGTTTTATGTGATTCGTGTTTTAGTGCTTGTTGGTCAAGTTTATAATGGCCCAAAAATGTGGTTTGACTTGAATTAAGATTGATTGTGCAGCTATAGCGAAAAATTAAAGATGAATTTGTAAATTTTCGAGATTTGTTTGCAAGTGGGAAGGAAACGAGGAAAGCTGAATTCTTTATTGCACCAGCTTTACAAAAAAGCACTGAAATTCAGAAATTGGAATGGTCTCCTTACATATGCCCTGAATTTCGTCTACTTTTTTGGGTCTTTTCTGCATGCAAAAATGGTTAACTATGGACTTTTAATGTGTGTGGAAATATTGTCCAAGCTTGTCCAAGTTGGTGGGCCTTGCACGGTTAGAGAACAGAACAATTTCCAATTCTTGAATTCAGTTTACTTTTAATCAAAAACGTGACACAGAAAACTTTTATAAATGAATAGAAGTGAGACTTAAATCAAGATGAACTTTGTAAAACACTGTCATAGTAGTTAATATACCATTTACCAAAATACTCAGGATATACATATTTAAGTTTAAGAACTTCTGGAGTTCGCAAGATAGATTACACTACACTACATTATTAAAAACAAAAACGAAATCTTATTTATTTATTTATTTTTATCATGTTACAGTCTTCAACTATACAAATCATCGTCGTCCCCAGCTGCAGTGGCAGAAGAAAACGGGTCTGAAGCTCCAGCAGCAGGTGCATTCTCAGTGTGATCTGCAAACCGGAACTCAGATCCAAATCCGCGAGATTGTTGTAGTGTCTGGGAAAAGAGCTGGTACTTCCTAATGTCAGCATCACTCACGCTTCTTCGAGCATATTTCATCGACTCCTCAAAGTGAGTCGGCTTGATCTCGGAGACATCATCAAAATTGTCTTCTTCCATTGCTTCGGGGTTCCCCATCATCTTCCTTTCCCTCTCGATATCCTGTCATTCCAATGTATCAAATAAATAAATAAATCAAGAAGAGCAGTAATCAGACTATATCCCAATGCCCTTGTCCAAATTAGGGGATTAAAAACGACATCAGAAAGAGGCAAAAACACGCGCATATTTATAGTAGTCACCCTCAAAGTGAAAACTACATCCAATCGATCTATAATTTTTCATTATATTAACAAACTCCTCCCAAAATCATTTATATAATATTAGTAAGAATATTGTGGTGACCTTATGACTACACATTATAGCCAACACAGAGGTTAGCAAGGCAGTCGAAAGGATAAATAAACACTCCGACTAGGCTCCAACAGTTCAGTGCAAAGAACCTACATATTTATGAGTTGATACTGACAAGTATCAAGCCCCAACTCCAGTTGACAAAAAATACGGATCTTTGGGAAAACGAGTGGGAGCAAGGGGAGAAACAGACACAACTAAGGAGATTTTTAAGGACAAAGTACTTCATGATGCCTAACCGTGAACATAAGTAGGACAATCTGATGTCATTTCACTTCAGTATTCTTGTCTATCTTCCAGTGTTATTGAATTATTAAGCAAACAAAAATTGAATCAATACAGGCCAAAAAACCCGCCTAGTCTTCAATGATATTTTTAAATAAAATAAAATAATAATAATAAAAAAAAAAACTGAGGGTGCTTCATGCCATACTTTGATACTACCATTGCAATTACAGGCCAGAACGTAAAAGATGCCATGATGAAAAAATAATTACCTTTTCAATATTTTCTCGAATTGCATACTTGCATGCACGCTGACAAATTTCTGTTACGTCAGCACCACTAAACCCACGAGTGTACCTAGCAAGGGCAGCTAGATCAACATCCTTTGATAATGGGGACTTCCGTAAACACGTTTTGAATATCTGAAGACGGGACACATCGTCTGGAAGTGGGATATAAATCAACTGATCCAGACGTCCTGGCCGGAGTAAGGCTGGATCAATGATATCTGGCCTGTTTGTTGCTCCTATGATAAAAACAGTTTTCTTTGCAGTCATTCCATCCATCTCTGTTAATAGTTGATTAAGAACTCTATCTGCAGCACCACCACCATCTCCTACTGATCTACCTCGCTGGAAAAGGGGACAAAGGGAAACAGACCATAAGGATTGAACTGACAACTCCATGGACATAATATAGTGGGATTAAAATAAAACTTCATATTGTTCCAAGCTGGTCGACGAATTAAACTTAAATATTTGTTACAATTCGTTCATATAACGTCTACGTCCATTGGTTTGGCTAACAGAAGCTGACATAGCATTCTAGCTACCAGCCTAGTTGGCAGATAAGTAGGCTGCCATGTCACTCTTCCGGATATGGACACAGGGACTAACTTAATTAAAAATTAATTTACAGTTAGCAACTTGAAGCGAAATGAAGTTCATTGACCAACATGGATTTTTGCTATAGAGAAAACATAACTCAGTGCATTTCACAGAGTTCAGAGAGTCTTTAAAATATACCTGAGTGGCAATTGAATCGAGTTCATCAAAGAAAAGCACGCAAGGCGCAGATTGCCTTGCCTTGTCAAATATTTCACGAACATTTGCCTCACTTTCTCCAAACCACATAGTCAGTAACTCGGGTCCCTTAACACTAATGAAATTGGCTTGACACTCATTAGCAATGGCTTTGGCAAGCAAGGTTTTGCCACAACCTGGAGGTCCATAGAAGAGAACCCCTTTAGAGGGTGACATGCCAAACTTCTCGAATTTCTCTGGATGCTCCACTGGATACTGGACAGTCTGTGACAAGCCAGTTTTTTTAATTCAATCAGAATTAATTATGAGCAAAATAAAACTACAAACCACGTACAAGCTTGAGAGGAAAGTGACGAATAAATATTAAAAGAAACTTGAGAACTCAAAATGAAATAATTAAACTGCCACTACACAAGATTCAAAAATTTAATATGTGAAATATCTAATGGAAGAAACTTTCAAGTCTTGAACTGATTTGGACAAAACGAACCACAATTTTCCATACCTCTTGAAGTTCGCGTTTCACATTTTCCAACCCACCAATATCATCCCAGGACACATTAGGAACCTCCACAACCTGCCATCCAATAGAATCAATGCTTATAAATTTTAAGTAGCATGAAAATGAAATTATTCAAGAAGATGATGATGATAAGAAAGTATTCCATCTTACTATTGTAAAAACAAAGAACTCTCAGGCTTTAAGGGACTTCTAATACAAATAAGTTAAGAAAATTCAATGAACATACAGTTTCACGTAATGCCGATGGGTTTGAGGCACCCAATGCAGTTTGGAAGTGTTCATTTGTCACGGCCATTGAATTTAACACTTCAGCATCAATTGTCTCGTCTTCCAAGTCAATTACGTCCATTTTCTCTCTAATGCACTGAAGAGCAGCTTCAGTGCAAAGAGCAGCAAGATCGGAACCAACATAACCGTGGGTATCCTTTGCAACTCTTTCAAGGTCAACCTGAAAAATT
Source organism: Fraxinus anomala (assembly GCA_903798345.1). NCBI lineage: Eukaryota > Viridiplantae > Streptophyta > Magnoliopsida > Lamiales > Oleaceae > Fraxinus > Fraxinus anomala. Next base: position 5,505 of record CAIGRN010160512.1, on the reverse strand, counting down.
ATTAACAAATTTATAGCCGTGGAGTTGGGATAAGATATAAACAGAGTATATAAAAAAAACCTCACATCCTCAGCAAGTTTCATATTTTTGGTATGAATTCGAACAACTTCCAATCTCCCAACTTCATCTGGCACACCAATGTCAATCTCTCGATCAAATCTCCCGAATCTACGGAGAGCAGGATCAATGCTATTTGGCCTGTTGGTGGCACCCATTACAATGACATGAGCCCGAGATTTTAAGCCATCCATTAAAGTAAGAAGCTGGGAAACTATACGCCTCTCCACTTCGCCATGCGTTTTTTCCCTCTTTGGAGCAATAGAATCTAACTCGTCGATGAATATGATTGATGGTGCATTCTTCTCGGCTTCCTCGAATGCCTTCCTCAAGTTACTTTCACTCTCTCCAGCCATTTTTGACATTATTTCAGGCCCATTGATCAAGAAGAAAAATGCACCAGTTTCATTAGCGACAGCTCGTGCAATCAGGGTTTTCCCTGATCCAGGAGGCCCATACAGCAAAATGCCTTTAGGTGGTTTCACACCGATAGACTTAAAGAGCTGTGGGTGCCTCAGAGGAAGCTCAACTAGCTCACGAATCTGAGCCATTTGCTTTCGTACACCACCAACGTCGTCATACCCAACTTCATTCAATTTTTCCTCTTCTTCACGTCTTATTGGTTCTCCATCACAAAATATCTCAGTATCCGGTGCAACAATGCAGTACTCACCAGGATCTGTTTCAACTACTTTAAATTCAACACTTCGCATGCCCCCTCTAACTTGAAAAAGATCACCCTTCCTCGCAGGACGATAAGCATCCATGAAGTATGCTGGCATGTGAGAAAGATGTGATGAAATATATTAAAAACAATGAGAAGATACTCCCAATGCAAACACCAAAAAGCTTTTAAAACAGTTTTAGTTAACGAACTTTTAGCGGAACGTGATAATGACCACTAAATTTCATTATGGTCTAAGTGGTCAATAAACTTAAATGTTCATTAAAGATTAATCATTTCCATCTATGTCCGTCAACTTGGTTATCGTGACAGCCTATTTGGGAGCTTAGTTGACAATAACCATTTTTCGTTGGTCAAACTAAAGAAAATGGATCGAGTGACCAAAACATAACAAAATCCAAGTTCAACGACCACCTCGAAACAAAATGAAATTTAATGAGCGACATGAATCTTGCTAAAATAGCGATCACCAGTAAATTTAACTAAAAATGTTAACGGTGGACTTACGCTTCAAGTAGACGTCAAAAAGGTTGCCTGTGAGACCCTCAACAGAGTCGTCAAAGGGAAGGATATGCACACTTTTTCCATACTTGACATCAGGGCACTGGTGTATTGATACTACATCTCCAAGATGCACCCTAAGGTTAGCTCGAACGACTTTATTCATTTTTATTTTTGATTCTTCACATTGCTCATCAGCAAGAAGTATACAAACTGTGTCCTTCCGTCTCTTTCCCTGTACCAGATGCAGATTTAGTAAACTCCACAAAATAAAAAGCAAAGCCAATTTTTTTTAAAATACCTTGATCAAAATAGTGTCTCCTCGAAAGAGACTAAGTGCTTCCATGTTAGCAGGATTCATCGAGACCGCTGAACTGTCATCATTAACGGCCTCGTCTACAACAAGCCGATTAGGGGCCTTTTTCCGCTCCAAAATTGCCATAGAATAGTCTTTCGTTTTCCTAGATTTTAATAAACAAAATTTAACATAAGATTCTTGACATTAAGATGAACAAAAGTTGAACACATAAATATAAACAAGTAAATTACATAGAGTAACATGAATTTCAATTACCAGACAAATACAGAAAGTCAACTAAAAAAGAACATTTTTTTTTATAAAAACAATCACAAAACAAAACTACAAATCAGTTTCTTTAGGGACGAAAACGCAGGCGAAAGGTGCCTTAAAATTCTAATAAAAGTAAGTCACAAAGATTTAATTTTTAGAAAAGTAAGTACTGAGTATGAAAAGTAATTCTAAAATTAATTTAAACGTAGCAAAAAAATAACTTTTTGAAGCTTATGAAATCAAAATTAAGGTCCATAAATATCAAACAGCAACGTATGAATACAAGGTATGAAAAAACGTACGAGTCAGAAGAGGTCGCGTCCGCCATGGTTTTAAACTTCAAAAATTCAAGGATTAAAACTTAAAATTCCGAGTACCCGACTAAGTTTATTCAGAGAGATGAGAGTGCGTGTGCGTATATATATAAGGAGAAAGGAGGGGATTGGACGAAACCGACTCCAAGTCAAATTAGAGACTGCTCCCTTAGTTGATTAGGATGACTGTTTTTTTGGATATCGTTTTCTCAAGAAATTTCCAAAAATCGACCAAACATGTTTCTATAATATTTCTAATATTAAAATTAGAAACAAATAATGAAACTATTCGAACGTGGGTAAGATAGAAATTACGTATATGTAACTCTTACTTGTTGATGATCTTTTTTTTTTATTAATTCAGTTTTTGTTTCACTTCACGCATCGAATATAAAGAAATCGAGATACAACCTAGTGAAATGATGCAATTTGATAAATTTTTGATGCCAGATTACCTTTTGTTGTTAGCAATGTAGCCTCAAAGTTTCTCTCAATCACTGAATTTTAAAAATCATAGGACTCAGATTAGATAAATTATAATTTAAGTTAAAAAATTAAATCCAAATAGACCCTTAATGTTAAATTTAATCATTGAACTTTAATTTATTTCAAATTTGTCACTAAAATTTGCAAATATTTCATTCAGACTACTAAATGAGTTTGATGTCCAACTTATATAACCGAAATTCATAGGTGTTTGTGTGTCAAGTCAACAAACTTCTAAGATTATCAGTTAAATCTTACAACTTGGTACATAGACATGTAGGATATTCAATTAAAAAATAAATGTCAAATTGAGTTGATGGTTTGAATGGAGTGTTTAAAGTTCAACGATGGGTTTGAATTAAACTAAAGTCTATTGACCAACGTGGCACAAGTACAACATTTAATGACTGTTAATGAAATTAATCCTACAAATCATGGCGCTACGCAATTAAAGGAAAAATTTCAACACTACCCAACAATGTGTTACTTGAATGCATCATGTGCAACTTCATGATTTTCGAAAGCATGTACTTATAATTAACATAACATATTATCAAACCACGACAAAATCAAGAAAGTTCGTTCTTGTAATTTTTTTCTAGTATGAAATGAAACAATTGTTTTTGTTTCAAAATATTGGATTTTATGCTTCGGTGTAGTTTGCACTTGTCTTAGTTATTAATGTTCGTTTTGGACCCATTACGTTTTACCCATTTTATTTTCTCTCTTAAGAAATGAAGTAAAAATCGGAATAAAGATAATTAAATGATATTTAATTATTATTTGAAACAAATAATGAATTTAATTAATAATAAATAAATAATATAAATTTACTTTCACTAAAAAAGTAGTAACAATTATAATTATGTAGCAGAAAATAAACCTTTAGAAATTTTCTGTGTCCAATTTACAATATAGAAAATGGAAAAAAATTATACTGTTTCACTTTATAATTTTTGCCAAACATGCCCTTAACATCGACCATTCAACCACGCGCCCACCGCTTACTGCTTCGCATATCTTGCCACGGAAGTCCCGTACAGATATCTCTCTCTCTCTCTCATACAACACGCGCATATTTTTTAATTTCCTCTTGAAAATAAAATAAAATGGAGTGTTGCCTGCAGCTGCAGCCACGACCACCACTCAAATCAAAATTTTAATCTCGTTTCAAGCATCCACAATTCTTGCTTCAAGCTTTTCTATCGCTTGTCTCCAATACTAAGAGTTAAAAGAGTTCACTTTTTTTTCTTCTTTTTCGAGCTTAACCAAACGTGCTTGCTTCAGCTGACAATTTCCATGTAGATGGTGCACTCCTTACCAAATGCACATCCAATTAAAAGCACTTCTTTCGGAACTATCAAAACTCAACCAAACCCTTTCAAGAACCAAGATTTTGCACGGACTCGTAATCCAGAATAACCTCTCTCGCGATCCATTTTACGCAACCAAAATTGTTAGATTCTATGCAATAAACAACGATCTCGTTTCAGCCCGCAACCTTTTTGATAAAAGTCCTCAATGGAGCATTTATCTGTGGAACTCCATAATTCGAGCTTATGCACAGGCCCACAAATTTTCTGATGCATTTTTGCTGTTTCAGCACATGCTGATTTCGGAAATAGAGCCTGACAACTTCACATTCGCGTGCGTTTTGCGTGCATGTTCTGAATGGAGGAATGTAGAGGGTTTGAGGGCAGTTCATGGGAAAGTGGTTGTTTCTGGTTTAGGAATGGAATTTATTTGTGATAGTGCACTTGTGAGTGCTTATTCTAAGGTAGGCAATGTTGATGAGGCGAGTCGTGTGTTTTATGGGATACATGAGCCAGATTTAGTACTGTGGAATACTATGATCTCGGTTTATGGTTGTCATGGCGATTGCACGAAAGGGCTGCAATTGTTTAGCATGATGCTGGAAATGGGAGTAAGCCCAGATGGGTATACAGTGGTAGGGTTGATCACGGGGTTGACTGATCCTAGTTTCATAAAAGTTGGTGAAGCAATTCATGGCTTTTGTTTCAAACACAGTTTTGTTTTGAATGATCATGTAGGTAGTGTTCTTGTGAGTATGTATTCAAAATTTAAGTGTATGGACTCTGCCGGTAGAGTTTTTAATAGTTTAGTCTGTCCTGATGTAGTTACTTGGTCATCGCTAATAACTGGGTTTTCTCAGGCTGGGGACTATCTGAAGGCCTTAAACTTTTTCAGAAAATTTATAATTAACGGCGGAAAGGCTGATCCTGTATTGATTGCAAGCGTACTTGCAGCTTCTGCTCAGTTGGTAGTTGTTGGGCCAGGCAGCGAGATACATGGTTATGCTGTTCGTAATGGATATTACATGGAGATCATGGTTTCCACTGCTCTGATTGACATGTATGCGAAGTGCGGGTTCTTGGAATTGGGGATTCTGGTTTTCAAAACTAAGACAAATACGAATATAGTTATGTACAATTCTATGATTTCATGTCTTGGCCAGTATGGACGTGCATCCGAGGCCTTTCAGTTGTTTAATGACATGATAGTTGGAGGATTCAGACCAGACGAAACTAGTTTTTGCGGTCTCCTTTGTGCATGTTGTCATGCTGGTCTGGTCAGCCATGGTCGGGAATATTTTACAATGATGAAAAATGAATTTGGCATTAGAGCTAAAACCGAGCATTATGTTTACATGGTAAAGCTTCTTGGGATGGCCGGAGAGTTGGAAGAGGCCTATCAGCTAATCAAATCCATAGAAGGACCGGCGAATTCGAGTATTTGGGGTGCACTTTTATCATGTTGTGATGCTCATAAGAATTACGAATTGGGAGAGGTCATAGCTCAGCATCTGTTTAAGAATAAGGCAGAAATTAGCAAGTACAGTGTTATGCTCTCTAATTTGTATGCTGGTGATG
>CAIGRN010160511.1:0-13601 GCA_903798345.1 Fraxinus anomala | reverse complement strand
CATTTTACTACATTGTTTTTACCATTTGAGATTGTTTATGGTTTTAATCCACTAATACCTTTGGATTTAATACATTTGCCTGTGAATGAACGAGGTAGCTTAGATGGTAAAAAAAATGTCGAATTGGTAAAGTCACTCCATGAAAAGATAAGGGCGCAAATTGAAAGTAAAAACAAACATTTTGCGTCGCAAGCAAACAAAGGTCGAAAAAGCGTGACATTCGAACCAGGAGATTGGGTTTGGGTACATTTCAGAAAGGAAAGTTTTCCAGAACAGAGGAAATCAAAGTTGCAACTACGAGGAAATGGTCCATTTCAAGTCTTGGAGAAAGTGAACGATAATGTATACAAATTGGATCTTCCAGGTGAGTATAATATTTTAGCAACTTATAATATGTCTGATATCTTTCTTTTCGATGTGGGTCCAGATTCGAGGTCAAATCCTTTTAAAAGGGAGGATGATATGATCTAGGAGTCGAGCCAGACGAAGCCGAGCTTAAGACGAGATCCATTGATTATAGAAGGAGGTCCGATGACACGTTCGAGAGCAAAGCGGGTGAAAGAGGTGATGGGATTGCTTGTTCAAGATACGATTGATGACATGGTATTCTTGGCAAAGAATGGAGCAAGTTTTGTGATGGGGTTGATGGCCGAAACAGGTTGGGGCAACTTGATTTAAGCAAAGGAAGACGGAAGTCCAAAATTCGCATTCCTTCACAAAAATTCTGCCTATCAGTCTTTGGCCGTTCGGGTCAGCAAGGCGTGCCGACGCCTTAAGAAAAATTCGCTTCAGCATCCGTTCGGATCAGTATGGCGTGCCCACGCCTTAAGAAAAGTTCACTTCAGTATTGTGCAAAAATTTCATTTTCCGTGAATTTTGCTTATTTCACTATGATTCTAATTTATTACAATCTTTTATTATTTTAGTAAGTTAATTTCGATACAATTAGGGTTTTAGGATTGTCCTATAAATACTTGGTTATTAATCATTGAAAGGATCTTTTGACAAATTTATTATTGAGATATATTCGAGAGGCTATTGTGCTTTTGAAACCGTGTTCTTTTTAGAGCATTCTGAACTTATCAAGAGGATTCTTGTGACGTTCAACACCGAGTGCAGATAATTTGTTGTGTGATATATTCGAGAGGCTATTGTACTATTCAAACATTATTCTTCTTAGAACATTCTGAACTTATAAAGAGGATTCTTGTGGTGTTCAACATCGAGTGCTATTCACGTGTTGTGTAATCAAGAGGACATTCAAACTTCGTTTTTGTTTGGTTGCTTGGTTCATTAATTCTTGGTTCAAACTCAAAATCAGGATTATTTTTGGGCTTTCTTGGGATCTTAAATCTCGTTATGGGTTACGTAGGTCATCATTTGTCATGGAGCCTCGATTTGAGGCATGGGCTTCGACGCTTCGATTTTAACAAGTAATGCTTAAGTACTTCCACCTTTCTTTAGGCCTTGACATTGAAGTGCTTGGGTAATGGTAGACCTCAAAAATACATTGGGCTTCAACAATAGTGCCTCGAAAGCACGTTGGGCTTCGACAATGGTGTCTCGACCAAATGGGCTTCGGTCCTTTCTTTACCTTTTGGGCCATTGGGCCTTGGCCACTATGGGTGCAACATTAATCTCCCAAGTCTAAGTACAGATGTTTATATCATAGTTGGAGTTTGATGTCGAACCTAATTCATGTATGCAGCAGGGAAGTGAATGGAACAACTGTTGAGCTAAAGCTATAAAGTGCTGAACTGCCGAAGTTTCTTCCTATTGTAGCTGAACTTCGTATGGAATGAAGTGCTAAGTTGCCGAAGCTATCTTCCATCGTGGTTGTCAATAACGTTTGTTGATGAGAAATATGCCAATGATTTGATTTTTTTCACCTTTCCGAGATAAGAAAATTGTATCGTTACAACTTCTAATACACGTCTAGCCGTTACTTAATTCAATGCGCAATGATGATTATTCCACCATTTTTCAAGGCTGGCGCATCGAAGCTCGTGTGTGAAAAACATGCGTTAATCTGAAAACTATTTGAATTCAACGCTTCAGATGCAATCACAAATGGACACTTCAGATTAAGCAAGCATTAATCCAAAGGTAAAATCCTTCTCAAACATCAATTTCCACTTTTTACAAAATCTTTGAATCTCTCCTGATATTCTCAATATTTTCCGATCATTCCCTCCCCTTCCGGTGATGTCTCCTCCTTAGAGTTTCTTCAATTTAGGTAATTTCCTCAAACTTTTGATCCTTATTTTCTTTCTTCGTCATCTTTTGTCTATTGTTCATCAATGGCATCTAGCTCAAGTAACATCAATAGGAGGGTTATATTGGCTATATTAGGGGGGGTTCTTTCGGGGGGGTCAGAAATGAGTACTTTACCATGAGCGAAGCCTCCATAAATTACGAGGCTGGGTGGAGGGCTGCTAGGATACCTTCTATAGTAACTTTTGAAAAATTAGTCGAAATTAGGGATAAGTATAGGATCCCTGACTACGTATAACTCTTAGTACCTGAAGCCCACGAACGAGCCTCTGTAGTAACTATCTGTTTAAAGTAGCTATGCGTCTGCCTCTACACCCATTTTTTAGAGCGGTGCTGAGGTCTTATATGTTGGCTCCTACCCAACTATTACCTAATGGGTGGAGCCAATTGGTGGGGGCATATTTTCTATGGAAGGAAACCTCTATGGGTGAGGACATGCCCCTCCACGTTTTCCAAACCTTCTTCTAGCCTAAGATATTAGGGAAGGAAGAGTCCAAGGGTTGGTATTACCTGACACCCTGGGGAGCTCATTCCCCCTTCATAGTAGGTCTACCTACTTCCATCAAGGGATGGAAGGATTCTTGGTTCTGGGTAAAGGGAAAATGGCAAATGGTCGAAGGGGACAAAATCCTAGTTTGCACTATGCTGACCCAGTACTCTGAAGCTTGTGAGTACTTCATTTTTAGCCTTATTTATCTTTCAGTAGGTCGATATTTTACTTTTTTTACTTGTCTTATTACAGATTCAGGATCCCATTTTGAACTGTCCCAAGCAGAGTTGGACGTAATTGAGGACATTTAGACGTCCTTTCAGGTCATGCCACTTCGACCATTTGATTGACATAAACAAATTCTTCCTTGACTTTGGACTAATGGCCTTTAAGGGTAAAAACTGAAATTCTTGAATCAGTAAGTTACCTTATTTTGTGCATGCTTTAATTGTTGATTTCCGACAAGCAGATGATTTTGGGAAGAAGAAGTATCCCACCCTAGACATGGCCTCAATTTTGAAGGCCACTTCCACTATGAGCTCCAGGGTATTGAAGCCCTCTTCTGGTGGCACCAAGCACGCAAGGGGTAAATTGGAGCGCCTCAGCAAGGAGCACCCTGAGAGAAGCGATGAGGAAGGGGCCAAGGATGATAAGGGCAAAAGCAAAGTTAAGGAGGCCAAGAAAAAGAGAACATTGATCCATGGAAGTGACCCTTCACCTAGGAAGTTCGGGACTACTATTGTCCCAAGTGGCAAGTCAATTCTGCCTCCACCACCTCCAAAATGTTGCAAGCATCTTTTGATGCTTCCAAGGCCCAGAAGGTGAGGGCCAATGAAGAGTCTACCAAAGAGATGGTGCAGACCTTAGAGGCTTCAAAAAAGAAGGTCCCGGTTGTGAGAACTTCAAGGAAGTCTAAGAGGTTCCTGGTGGGGCAAGATGAGGAGATCGTCCTAGCAGTAATGGAGATCCTGCCTAAACATGTCCAGGGTACTACCGCCAATTTTTACAAGTTTTGGACTGAGAGGTGGAGGGATTACGTCTCTATCTATGATGTGGTTGACCTCACGGCCACACTTGTGAGCCAAAGTGCCAGGGCCCTATAAGTTGCATTAGAGTGTCAAGTGGTCTTTAAAGACATTCAAAATCGCAATTGGGACTCTGTGGAGAAGCTGTATCGGCGGAGTCAGAAGTAAAGAAGATAAATGCAGAAGTATTTAAGCTGAGGGCCTAACAGACTGAAGATATGGCCAAGTTAGAGTCTGCATTGGTAAAGATCAAGGCTCTAAATAGGGAAGTTCATGAGTTCTAGTGAGAGGTGGCCACCTTGACAAAGAAGGATGAAATATCAAACAATCATCAGAAGTTGACATCCGAAGCCTTGGAGAAGGCTAACATGGAAATAATGGGGCTCAAGGACGACAACAGCTTCATAGAAACCCAAATAAAATACTACATTGGAAAGATCAAACGTTCGAAGGCTGATGTTGTGAGGCAGAGAAAGAAGCGGTCAAAGAATACATTTCCAAATTCTACCTAACTAAAGAGTATCAACACTTCGGCACGTATTTGTGGTGGTTTGCTTATGCTGAAGTCATGGAGAGAGTGGGTGAGCTTTACCCAGAACTCAACGCTTCTGAACTTAGAGCGGAATTCTTGGATGAGGTGCCTCAAACTCCTGCTGATGATGTAGTTGAGGTAGACCAAAAAGGTGCTTTAGAAGAGGCCTCAGGCCAGGAAGCTGTAACTGTGGAAGCATAAAGTACAAAGGCATCCGACCCTGTGCCACCTCTAGTTTAGAATACGTACTTCATTTCTCCTTTATTCAATGTAATGGCTGTGTCCCACATTTTCTACAAGCTTTTTATTAATGTAATGCCTTTTTCTATTTCCCGTTTCTTCATTGTAATTGAACTTCTGTAGTCATAACACATTTCATAACTTATAACTTGAATCTGGACTTGAATAAGTAGTAACCCTTTAGCAATCTAAAGTTAATAAGTTGAATCCGAGCTTGAGTAAGTAGTAACCCTTCAGTAATAACTCGAATAATCTGAATTCGAACACAAATAAATGCACCTCAGTAATAGCTTAAATAATCCAAATTCGAATTCATGTAAATGCACTTCAGCAGTAACTTGAATTATCTGAATTAGAATATAAGTAAATGCACTTCAATATAACTTGAATAATCTGAATTTGAATATAAGTGAATACACTTTAGAATAATTTGAATAATTTAAATTTGAGCAATTTTAGTTTCCCTTACTGTATAGTTTAGCCTAGTTATAGGATGCTAGTGTTGTATGCCTCAGAGAATACATGAGGTAATCCTTGGGATTAGATCCTCCTTCTGAGGAGTCCACGCTTCCCCACATGGTGGATGGTGCATCCATGTATACACTTCCTCCATAACGTTCAACCTCGTCATAGGAGGCTTGTGCCGTACGCCTCAAAGGATAAATAAGGTAATCCCCATTGGGAGCAGATCATCCCTTCTGAGATGCCCACGCTTCCCCACATGGTGGATGGTGCATCCAGATGGAGACTTCCACCATGACGTTCAACCTTGTCATAAGAGATTTGTACTACATGCCTCGGAGGATCAATGAGATAATCCCCATTAGGATCAAATCCTCCATTCCGAGGTACCCAAGCTTACCCACATGTAGCCCTGTCAATAGGGAGAACTTGATCTTTAAGAAAAGCCCTTATAGGTTGCATCTACGTAGGCTCTCCTTCTACCCACATTATTTTCTTCGCTTTGGAAGTGGACGGTTCTGAGAGATGCTCGATCAGTACCGTCGTTAGTAGCTCAGAGTCTCTGCTACTAGCTAGCTTGGATAAAGCGTTGGTATGAGCATTCTCAATGTAAGGAATCTGAGTTAATTCCAAATTTTCAAAAGTTGGGAGCAGGTCCATCACCAACTTGAGGTAGGCAGCCATGACTTTGTCCCTTGCGGTGAAGTTGCCATTAACCTAGCTGACTACTAGTTGGGAGTCGATATTAATGAGTAGCCTCTTCACTTGCATTTCTTTAGCTAATTTTAGTCCGACCAACAATGCATCATACTCGGTCACATTGTTGGTGGTTTTGAACCCAAATCTTATCGCACAATTGAGCTTGTATCCCCTAGGGCTGATCAGTACCACACCTGTACCTCAGTCCATTTCCTAAATGAACCATCAATGAATAAACTCTAAGTGGGAGGCTCAATGGGCTCCATTATTTCTTCCACTTCTGGAACATTGGCAAATTTCGTAACGAAATCGACGAGGGCCCGACCTTTGATAGTCGCTCTTGATTTGTAGATAATATCGAACTCGTTGAGTTCAACAACCCATTTCAAAAACCATCCCGATGCGTCAGATTTTTGGAGCACTTGTTTGAGTGAGAAGTTGGTTAGCACATGTATAGTGTGAGCTTGAAAGTATGACCTCAATTTCCTGGAAGTTGTGATCAGTGCTAGAGACAATTTCTCCATGCCGAGATAGCGATTTTTCACTACTAGTAGCGCTTTACTCACATAGGAAATAGGTCATTGGAGGGCCTCTTCTTCTCGTATGAGAACTGTGCTAATGGCTTCAACTTCATTCTCTACCTTCATAGGGTTTAAAAGGTTTAATCCAAGTGCTTTATGTGACTGTTTGCTTTCAAACTTTTTACCAACATGTTGTCTACGTAGACCTCCATGGTATTGCCAATGAGGTTGGCAAACATCTTGTTAACAAGCCTTTGGTAGGTGGCACCAACATTTTTTTAACCTAAATGGCATCATCTTGTAGCAATAAATACCTCTATTAGTGATGAATGAGGTATTCTTCTAGTCTGTCGGGTGCATGGAAATTTGATTGTAGCCTGAGTAGGCATCCATAAATTTTAAGAGCTCATGTCCAGTGGTGGAATCCACAAGTTGGTCAATTCTCGGGAGGGAAAAACTATCTTTTGGACAAGCCTGGTTTAGATTGGAAAAATCAATGCACACCCTCCATTTACTATTATGTTTTTTTACTGATAAAAGAATGAGACCTATTATGGGACATACAATGCATTACAGACGTATGACCATTACGCTTCAACTGGGTTATTATATTCCACCTCTTAGAAAGAAAAGACCTTTAATCAAAATACTTAATAGCATGGTGATACATTTATACAAAACTTCTACCCCGAGTACACACAATGGAACCATAGACAGTACCGAGTTGGAGATCCATCTGGGGTAGATTGTTTCTCAAATAAATCTGTTTTGGATTAACTTCTGTACTTCATCCTTAAGGGCCTCATACCTTTTCGGGTTGAGGCTCTCATTTTTTGTTTGTGCGGGTTTACCCTTGGATTAATTTTTAGGTGGTGGAAGCTGATCTTCAGGTCAATACATATCATATCTTCATGCCTCCAAGCAAAAACATCAAGGTTTTTACATAAAAATTCCTTTAGTTCCTCCTTGGCCCCAGGTGGTAAGTTCTTTCCCACTTGTAATTTTTTGTTATGATCTTGAGGATCTACTGGGAAACTTTCGAGCTCTTCCACTGGTGCAGTCTAGGATTCAGACTCAATGACACATGGATCCAATTTATCGGGCATGGTTGGCCGTTCGGAGGCTTCTACTATCTCGACATCTTCTTGCCCAAGATTTTGCTCTAGAACGTCTACCATGTGGACATCTACAAGCACCATGTTGACGTTCATTGGTTCGACCTTTCTTATAGAAATTAGGTAGCATTCTCGGGCTCCCTTTTGGTCACCCTTCACAGTGGCAGTTCCTTGCTTGGTCCGGAACTTCCTTTATAAGTGGTAAATAGAGGTGGCGGCCTATAAGTCTTTCGAGAAGGCCTCCCTAATACCCCGTGATAGGCTGACCTACTATCCACTATCAAGAATTCCATGAAGTTTAAAGTTGTTTGAGGTGGCTCTCCCATCTCCACGGCAAGGGTGATCTTTTCCCGCATGATGATGATATCCCCAATGAAGCCATACATGGGGGTTGTGATGGAGGTTACCTCGTGATTGACAATAATTTTTTCAAAGTTGGCCCCAAATAGGATATTAACGGAGCTGCCATTATCGATCAACATCTGTTTTAACCCATTTTGGGTCACGACTGCTCTTATCACAAGAGCTTCACAGTGGGGATAGTGTATTCCCTCAATATCTACTTGAATGAAAGATATGGGGGCAATGGTCTCCCTTGTGAACTGTTGTCTACTATGTAACTCATCATCAGGGGATCGTAGCCTCTCTTGTATAGTTCCTATGGGAGTTCGCGTATCACCTCCAACATAAGGTCCTCCAAAAATAGTATCAATTTCGTGGATTGGAGCATCTCTTTCATTGACATGAGGGTTTCTACGCTACCTTTGCCCTTCTCTAGTCCTTTCGTGTCGTGGTTCCTTCTTCGTCGTGTAGATGGCTCCCGATGACGAGTTGCCTCTTCGTGCCTAGGCATATGATCCTGCCTTGGCGGGGGTATGTCTCTAGGGGAGCGGACATTTCTTTGGTCATTTTGCACGTTTATTTGTCTTTGATGTAGAGCAATTTATCTGCAATCTGTCATATCGTAGCTGTAAGATGATAAGAGCAATACTGAGGGGTGTTTGGCCTATTTCAGGGTATCGTACCCCATCCTCGACCTCTTCATCTTTGAGGGGCCCTTTGTCCGGATTCATTCTACTGTGTGTTGGTTCCAAGCTCCTCATCTTCATAAGCCAATGTGGGTATGACATTCAGTGTGGCCTTGGCAAGTGATTGTCTAGCACTGGGGACAGTTTCTTTTCCAGACTGGTTTCGTCGATGGTCCATTAGGTGGGAGGTTAGCCCTTTCCCATGTTATCTCTGTAGAGGTTGAAGACCCTTGCTAGCTCGATTTCGGTGGTTGATTAACTCTTCATTAATGATTTATCGCCTCATCATTTCGAGTAAAGCATCATAGCGGCAGGGTCCTGATTTTGCACATCCTTCCAAAATATAGTGTTCATGTTCAACCCGCTTCGCAATGTGGATAACGCTTCCCGATCTGTGACCTAGACACAGTATGTCATTTCATCAGTGAAACGAGCCAGAAAGCTTTTCAATGTTTCTCCAGACTGCCTTATCTTTTGAAGGCGTTGTATGTGAGCTTCTCCCTCTTTGCTTATGGTAAATCTGTTCAAGAATGTAGTCTTAAACTATGGCTAGCTCTAAATACTTCCTGGGGGTAGCCTACTATACCAAATCTCAGTCGCTCCACTCAAAGTGAGGTAGAAGGATCTACATTTGACGTTGGGAGAGACGCCTCTCAAGCTCATGTATATTTTATAACTATTTAGATGTTTGGCTAGGTCACCTCTTCTGTCGTACTTTTGTATTTTTTGGCGGCACATAATGGCTTGGGACAGGCGCATTCCTCAATTCTTATGACAGATGCAAGTTTTCATCGTCATCATCTAAGTCGCATGATCTTTGGAGATCTGAATCATCCTCATCGACTTGATATTTTGCTGGAGGATGTGATGGGCCTGCCTTGTCTCTCGCTTCCTCCCTTCCATGCTACCTATTTCTAAGTGCTGTAACTTGACGAGCATATTTTTACCTTTCCTCCGACTGTCGAGTTTCAGAAGGTGGTGCTGAGGCCTATTTCTTGGCTCAAGCAGTGGTTGGGTCGGCCTATTCCTAGGTTCTAAAAGGCTGATCCTATCAAATACACTTACGGACCTTTACAGCATATACTTGGGTTCATATTCGTGGGAAAATACATCCTCCATGCCTGCTTGGGCTTCGATGGGTCGACCAGAAGCATAGTTTGAAGATACGTCTACTCCTATTTTCCTTTCATTGAGGGATACTTCCCGATTTCACCTAAAGGATGGGATCATTTGGCTTTGAACCTCATCCTCTTGAGGATACTATGGTGAATAAGGGGGAATAAGATGACCTCTCTGACCTTGCATTTGTGTAAAAAATTCCTGCATGACCATGTTTTGGTGGGTGACGTTCCTCATGTTGACAGTCATGGTTGCTACCTCTCGGGTAAGTTGGTTAACTAAAATCATCCCTCCATGCCTATAATTGTGGTGAGCTTGACACTGACGGTTGGGGTGGCCACTAGCGAAACCTCTTCAGTAGGATTCTCTCTTACCCTCCTGGGATGGACCTTACGGTCTGAGCTCATCTCATTTCAAAGATGTCGCTGTCTTAACTTTTGTGGCTTTCTCTTGTTCTTTTTCCAAGAATAAATCCTCTTTTAAAGGGGATGCCCAACTCGTTCCTAGCAAGCTTTTCCATGGGGACATTCGTGGTTTATAGTAGGGTTTTCCACAGATGGCGTCAATATGTTGACCCAAAAAATGCCCGAATAGATACCAAGCCACTTGTGTTTTGTCAAGCTAATTCCGACACGTGTTGACAGATTACTAGTCGAACATGTTGAGTTAAAATGTGGGAGAAGCTTTTGACACGAGACAAATATGTGTAGGATTCGGTAAATAAAAGAACGGAAAGATACGATAATGAACAATCAAATAGGACAACTAAATAAACTCCGATATTACACATCGTTCTTCTTCAAAATTACAGTATCAAAGAGAGATTGTTTTTTTGTGTTCTTTCTCTCTCATTTCTTTTTTTTCCAACCCCTTCTATGATACCAAGATGATTTATTTATAATATTACATGTACAATGATGACCTTTGGATGAGGGGACACGTGACATCGTCTCCTAGACTCAAGCATCTTCTCATAGGCGTCATTTTGGACTATTTTAGCTTTAGGGCACCATATGCTTCCGAAGAGGGCAACCCATACCCTATGTTGACATGACTAACCTTTCCACTCATTGCAGCCGTCCAATCAATCATTCCAAGAAGATCATTAGAACTTAAAGATCTTCAAATATAGTTCATCATTTGTCATGGTTGAACCTTGAATTCTACTATTTGAGCCTTTATTTGAGGCATAGGCTTTGACATTTCAGTTTGAACAAGTAATGCTTCAGTGCTTCCACATTTCTTTGGGCCTCGACATTGAGGTACTTCGATAATAGGTACTTCAGTAATGGTGGACCTCGAAAATACATTGAGCTTCGGCAATAGTGCCTCGGAAGCACGTCGGGCTTCAGCAATGGTGCCTCGGCCAAATGGGCTTCGATCATTTCTTTACCTTTTGGGCCATTGAGCCTTAGCTAGTATGGGTGCAACAATTATTAATTATTTTATATTATTATTTCCAGCATTTTAATTGTTCAACAACAATTAAGTTATTTGCATGATTTTGTTTTATTCATCTATGTTTTCTATTTAAAATCAAGTTAGAACTTTTTCGTCTTTTCGTTGTTTAAATAAGATTATCAAATTTGAAAAAAAAAATAGATT
The DNA here is from genome assembly GCA_903798345.1 of Fraxinus anomala. NCBI lineage: Eukaryota > Viridiplantae > Streptophyta > Magnoliopsida > Lamiales > Oleaceae > Fraxinus > Fraxinus anomala. The sequence continues at coordinate 2,491 of CAIGRN010160511.1, read as the reverse complement.
CTTTAAATTCAATTTCGATATTCTTAAAAAATTAATAATTTTATTGATTCAAAATTAATTCTAGGTATTTGCTTGAACCCGTTAGATTTTGATTTTAACTGGCTCTTAATTTTCATTTAATCAAAAAGTGTCAATTCTCAAATTCTCGATTGTTCACATAATCAACGAGTTTGTTGTCTTGTGTAAGTGTTTATCTTTCTTCTTGATGCATCAGTATTTAGAGTTGTCGAACAAATCATTTGATAAAAAATGATGAAATGCGTGTCTGATAATTAAAATTTGATTAGTTAATAAATTGATAAAGTTTTAATGAACTTTAACTAAACACAAGCACTTAATTTACAAAGAAGAATTGCTCAATACTGCTTTTCATTATTATTATTAAAATATATTTCTTAATTACATCTATCACTACAATATAAAAGAACCAAAAACTTGGCACTGTTCATGCTACCATGTGTTGCGATTTCCTATCGTCTACATGATTCAATTTTTTTTGTTAAACTCTAATGTCATCTCTTTTTTCTCAACAAACGAACCCAAAGAAACCCAGGAGATTTAATCTTCAAAACCTCTCATCTTTTTTCCATTCCTTCAAACCTATTCCTTTTGTGTGTCGATCCCGAACCCGCAATCTTTATTTCTCTCTCTTACACAAACTTAGCAGCAGAGACACATCAACGATAAGTTTTCACACATTCTTAGTCCTTTCAATTTCAGTTCGATTTTTTGTAAGAATCGATAAAGAATTCGATCGTTTGAGCTGAAATGCTGCATTAAATGATTGTACCACGTGATTATTGGTTGACGCTAGGTATACTATTAGGTCTAACTTTAAAGGAAGACAAAGGTTGGTATATCTGCAGGCCCAAAATGTAATCTTGTGTTACAATAAATTACATTGTTTGTGTTTTCTTTTTAAGTTTCATCAATATGGATAGATCTTAATTGATACTGGCATTTACAGGATCATCGTCAATTTGGGTAGTGATGCTATGAGTTTCTTGACCACTCCACTCATAATGGCCAATATTTTTGATAATTTACGTGTGATTTGTTTTCTTCCTTTCATTGGATTCAAAGAAAATATATGAGAATTGATATTTTAGTTTATTTTCAAAGATGTTTAATAGGCTAAATTTATAACTCTCCATCATTGAAGAGCAACAAGTTAATTATAGAAATTGAAGAGTAAGATGTGATCTTAAAACACGAATTCACTGAAATCTGGTTTGTAATGTTTACAATGGATAATGATAAATGTGACAATCTAATGAGTCTCTCCTTCTACTTATGCCATGAATATTTTAAAATTTTAAGAGCGCCATCTATCAATTTCTAATTTTGGATGCTCTTGAGGACAGTTGATACAGAAAATACATACTTATGTTCCTGCTTTGGAGTTTTATATGTCCAAACTAATAGTTAACTCTGAAGCTTGTTATATGATTACAGTCAAGCACAAAAGTTGAAACGGATATGAATGGCACAGACTGTTAAATTATATATTTTTGTTAGGCTCTTGATGTTAGTAAAATGAACTTCAGATGCTCTCATACTCTGTGTTGTATTTTGTAGGCAAATATGCTAGGATTTAGTGTAAACATGCTTGGAGCTTCTCAAAAGCCCTCAGGAATTGAATTGATGCTTTCACAACCATGGCATGAGTAGTTAAAGCAAGTAAATAATTTGAAATTGGAGTGTTTCATGGTTAAATTGAACTTATAACAGTACTTCAAGATTCAGTTAGACTTGTACATGGAATGTTGTATACCTTTGTAAGATGGTAAAAAAAGTAAAGAAGAAAATGTGTATTATGATGAAATTGTTGTTGTAAGAGCTGACATTTTCCTAATTTTCACAAGTTTTTCTAGAGTTGCTCTTTTATATTGTAAGTCGTCATTTTGATTTTAGGTAATTAGCAAGTAGAAAATAGAAGGAGTCAATAATCCGTTCTTTGGTTTTGGTAACCCTTTTGGTAGTTTTGATGGCTTTAGAGGCCAAAGAAGCCTAATGTCAAGGTTTTTCGACGGGAATGATGCATTTAATGATCCCTTGTTCACATGCCCATTTAAAAACATGTTTGAGTCAAGCTTTTGTGGTTCCATTAGCTGTTGTGGTTAGTCAGAATTTGTATTTTAGATTTTAGGAATTAGGGGTTATCCTTAAATTTTTTTGGAGCTTGGGAGAATTTTCGAAGACAGGATTAGGCTGATTCTTTATGTTTGAAGAAATGGGCAAATTTTAGTTTAACTGCAAGAAATGAAAGTTCCCATTGAAACTTGGAAAGGACATTCAAAAAGATATTCAAGATAAATTGCATATATATTTTTAGAGATACACATCAAAGGATGAATTAGAAAGAAATGAGACTTGTTTTCCATGGACTTTCTCTCGGCAATATTGATTCATAAAATTCTTTTCAGTCGTTCATTTTTTAATCTTAAAATTTGTTGTCGAATGGCTCAGGTTCCTCAAGTCCCCAAATTAT
>CAIGRN010160505.1:0-16769 GCA_903798345.1 Fraxinus anomala | reverse complement strand
TATTTCGACCGTTCTAGGGCTCACATGAAGGATTTTTATGCATTTGCAAATGAGCGATGTATAAATATAAAAATAAAATTACTCTGAAAGGTGATTGTCAATATTATTATTTTTTTTTACAGAAAATATTTTTCTATTTTTATCATCATATTTTCCTTGAAAATGAAGAAGGTATTTTCTTCGGATAGAGATGATTTTTATTTTTCAATTAACTCACTCTTCTCATCTATCCATTAATAAAAAATGAAAAAGTATATTTTCATAAAATAAATTTATTTTCTTTTCATGTAAATTTTATGCTCGCAATTAAACGCACCCTGAAAGTGTGTTTGATTGACTTTATTTTAAGAAAATTGTCTTTTTTTCCGTTCAAATTCTTACTTTTTGAGTGTTTTCATGAAAAATATTTTCCAACTTTTGATCATGTTCCTCAAAAATAAGAAAAATATTTTCTTTATGGAGTAATGATTTTTATTTTTTAGATAACTTACTCTCTCGTCTGTCCCCCTTCTCATCTACCAACCGATAAAATAGATAAATATGAATTTTTTTTAGATTAAAAGCTAAATCAATCATGAAATTTTATGGAATATAAATTTTTGGTCTAGCCAAGTCTTTATGCAAGTCATTGGTTATTTATGCCTGGTATCTAATTTGGATCTATATGAATAGTTAATTACCTTATCGACATTAGGCTCTTTTTGAAGCTCGAATTAAATGATGAATTATCAATTCGTCAAATAGATCATAATTAATTATGTATATTAAAATTTAGATGAAATTAATTTGGATAAGATCAAATTAAATTAGAGCGATTATGATAAATGAATCTTAAGAGATTAATTCATTTAGTAGTTAGACGTCCCTCATTAATTTAGTTAAAGTAAAATTTGGAGTCACTCATAATTAAACAAGAGTTTTAATGATTAAGTCGTAGAAATCAGATAGTTATTTATCTACATAATCTAGGATAATAATTAATTGACTATGGTACAATTTTAACCCTAATCAACCCCAATTATTTCATGAAATGCTAATTAACATACGGGTCTTAATAAAATAAAATGAAAAATTTCTTTCGGGTTTTCTCAATTGTTTGCACAGAAATGTGTTAGAATATTCGATTGATCTTTGACTGTTCTTGATGAAGTAATGGTATGAAATGTCATAAATTTATGTTTAAAAATTTATTATATCGTTTTGGACGCACATATCCTACGAGTTTAAATTATTTATTCATTCAAATTTTAACATTTCTGGTTAGATCGGTCAACTGAGCGGTGCGCGGGGTTGCCCGAGTAAAATTTTAGGAAAACATTAAACAATAAATTTCGTTATGATATTTTGTGTCCAACTGATTAATTGCAAGGCATGGCAACTTGTTCTATATTTCGTGTCTCTATGTTTATTTAATTTAGTATATGAATGTTCAAATAAATCGAAGGTTTTAAATTTTAAATTTAATATTTTCGCTTCAAGTATGATTATGAAATGGTATCGGTAACACTTCAAAATGTAAGACGTTAAAATTTGGGGAGTTACATAGATAATTAAATTGTCTAAAATTTATTTTCTTTCATTGCAAATTTCATTCTCACAATCAAACGCACCATAACCGGCAATTGTATCCATTTATTTACTTTCTTTGAAGTTATTGATATGTTTTATTTTGATTAATTATGTCAATTGTCCAAGTTTTGAGTAATTAAGTGAATGATCACCACAATTATTTTTTTTACAGTAATAATTATTTAGTTTTAAAATGTTACATGCGATCATTCTTTTAAAAAAAATAGTGAAAAATCTTATGGTTTGCCAATGTGTCTTCAAACCACATTACTTGTAACGTAAAGTCAACAAAATTGATAAATTAGAAAACATGTTCAAATAAGAAAATGTAATGTGACTTTAATTTCAATCCGATTTTCAAGCTCAAGTCGTAAGATTAACCCACATTTTTTAATAACGAATTTTATTGAGTGCTGACATGTTAAAACTTAATGATGCCGCATAAGATTTAACCTTCACTTTTTTATTAAGTGATCATTAGTGTTAAATGATTGTTAACATATGATTATAGCTTCACTGACCATTGGCATATACTCAAAACTCCAGTAAAAATTGGTAAATCTTTGTTTAATCACCATTATTTTCAAAATATATTTTTCTCTCTTATTTTCAATCACAAATTTTTCAATAAAATAATATTATACGTAAATTCAAAAAAAAATTCTATTTTTTAATCACACATTCTCTATCAAATTACTATTTCAAAATGAATTTTTGCCAAAAAAGAAAAAAATGGAGCTCAAACAGGCTGACTTGAAGTTGATCTGATCATCCATGAAAGGCTTGAATCATTGTTCTTGTTATCATCCGGTCAATGAGATGGGCCCATTTAGAATTGATCAATAGTATTCATAATACTTAAAATGTAACTATTACAAAACTCGTTTTTCTCAAGAAATAAAATGTAGCTCATACGAAACCTCAATAAGCTCCAACTCATTACAACTATTTCTCAGATCACATGACATTTGCCCTCGAAGATCTAAGTTTTCGTTGCATTCATGATGAATATGACCTCAGTCTAAATCAGATTGCACGTGGAAATATTTGCCCTTTTTAGTTACTATTTCCTTAGCAAGAAAAGGAAACAATTACATCTTCAATGAAAATATGTAAATTATTTCTATATGAACATGCCAAATTAATTAGTGTTTGGAAACAATTCAGGAGATACGTCCCAATGTAATTTCTCGATTCAAAAGTTATGAAGACCGTCTTTAAAATTTGTTTTGCGCTATAGATTTTTCTTTTACCACAAGAATAAATAACCTAGCATGTTTTAATTAGGGGTGTATTCAATTGTGATTTTTAAAGACTTTTCTAAGTAGGTGATTTTTGTGAATTTTATGGACTTTTAAATGACTTTTATGGATTTGATTAAAGACTTTTCATCTTGAAAATTCATTATATACCTTAAAAATTACAATCTTTCTTACTATCTAATTAACATTTTCGAGAACCATGATGTTTACAAAATTTTATTGGATAAAGTCACTAGTCACTGCCAAGCCATTCAATTTTGGTGCTAATAAAATAATAAAAAACTCTTATATCAATTTCTAAGAACATAACCAAAAAAATTTCACAAATTTAACATAAATTCTAAGAACACAAATTTTTCCTAACCAAACGAAAAAAAAAATAGATCGATTACATGGAATTATACGTTTTGAAACAATTGCATATAATTTCAATTCAAAAGTAATTAGGTACATATAGAATAATTATAAATTGATTATAACAAATGAATTGAAGTGATGTGAGAAAATCCTAAAATTGAAAGAAAAAATACGTTCTTTGTTAGGGGCTTTGAAATCTTCACAAATCTCAGAGTATATGAGAGTTTTTCTTTGAGATTTGATATTTTTATTTTTCTCCGAAAATTCTCCAAAGGTTCAGTAAATAGAGAATTCTCCAAAAGTCACTGTCTATTTGGACACTTCATGACTTTTAGAAACTTCTAAAAAGTTTTAATTGAATACCTAATGACTTTTAGAGACTTTTTAAAGCTATGAAAGTCTAAATTGAATACACCTAAATTTTTTAAATCCTCAAAAGTCTTCAAAAGTACTAAATAAATACACCCCTCTAAGTAAAAATTTATGCAGTAGTTATTAGGGACAATCCAACAAACTAAGAATTCAAAGTTCATTCATAAAAAAATATTCTTGTCTTTCAAAATGTGTTGGTTTAAAGACGCGCAAGATAAAATGAGTATGTCCATTTCTGGCGCGCGTAGCGGGGAGAAACGTAAGTCCAGATCGGGTAAGCGGAAGGGAAAGAAAAAAAATTAACAAGTCGGGAATTGTCGTACTCTGGAGACCGTTCTAGCAGCGCCATCGAGATAGTGTCTGTGAAGATCAATGATATCATCCGTTCGGCTAAGAACGACATAAAAGCATGTCTTGAGGAACTGTTAGCAACTGGTCGACTGAAGCGAAAAATTGAGATATTTCACTACGCGTGTATGCTTATATTACGTAAGAATACCAGGGACTTGCTCGAAGTTATGATGGATGCTGATGAGAAGATGGCTTGAGTGGGTTTTCGTTGACCACAAAAAGGGTCAGAAAAAGTGAAATCCGTAGGTTTTCTGTTCAGTTCCATTTCTTGTATGTATATGCTTTGTTTCAGTCTCTCCAATATACTCGTACGATGGATTAATTTCAGTTCCAAAAAAATGGTTTGCATACAGTTATTTTCTTAACACATTGTTCAATATTTGGGGTTTGTCATCTATATTGAACTGTTGCATATATAACTTATTGAAGTACAGTAGGACTCCCACTCCCATGAGAAATTTTGAGTATGTCCATTTTGGCAGGCTTTCCCATGAAAAGACTGAAAAGGGGTTACTGTGAAATTGGTGTAAGGTCCTTCATTTACTTTAATGAATTTTAGTGTCAGTTTGACTTGAACATGCCATCCAATGGACTGCTCTATTAAATACTAGTTGAATTCCAACATATTTTCATACATATACTACAAGGGTAGTCTCTTTAAATAGAGTTCTTGCTCTCTGGAACTGTATTAGTGTCGTGCGCATTTCTTTTTTAGTAGAAAATATTGAAATGGAGGACTTCGACTTCGATTGCCGTCTAATGTCGGATTTAGATTCTGAGGATGAAGTCGAAGAGGAGGACTACTCGACAGAGTTAGCAGCGGATATACTGGAGTGGCTACGATATTGCGAATAACCGAATGTGATGTGAGGAACATCTATCACGCACAACATCGACATATTCGTAGATATCCTTTTGCTCGGAACGGTCATATATTTATGTTGGAGGCAATACAAGGAACTACGCAACTCTGCTACCAGGAGTTTCGAATATACCCTGCAATGTTGAAACGTTTTGCACATATTCTTCGTGATGATTACGGACTGAGGAGCAGTCGGCACGTGGACGTGTATGGACATGTTGGTATGTTTTTGTGCATATTAGCCCATGGGAAGGGGTACAAACATGTCCAGACATTATTTAATCATTCGTCACAAGCGATATGCTACTACTTCAAAGAAGTGTTACGAGCAGTCGTTGTGCTTTCAGCAAATATAATCAAACCGCACCCGAACTACAACACAGGGGCAGAGCATCATGTCCCTGATACGAGGAAGCACCCGTTATTCAATAATTGTATCCGTGCGATTGATCACGTTAGAGCTGTGCTGCCTCGCCACGAACGGGTCAACTTCATTGGCCAAAAAGGTATTCCAACACAGAAGTACTCGCAACATGCGATTTCAATTTATACTTCACTTTTGTGCTTACAGGCACTACTGGAAATGCACATGATGCACGAATTCTTAATTGTGCGATCTACAGTCCAGAAATTCATTTTTCCTTACCCGCTCCAAGGAAGTATTATCTGGTTAACTCTGATTTCGCACATTGACCTGGATACATGGTACCGTATAAATGGTCAGATATACTATATTATTTTCAACAATTTCGAAACGAAGCAACTGGTCATGTCCAAAGATTTCAGAAAGCTCGGGAGCAGTTCAACTTTAGGCACTTATCATGCAGAAATGTAATTGAAAGAGTATTCGGTGTATGGAAACAAATGTGGTAACTACTCGATCGTATGCCGAGCTACTCGTTTCAAACACAAGTAGCAGTTGTTGTAGTAACAATGGGTGTACACAACTTTCTTAGACGGGTTGGAGTCGTTGACGAGACATTTACGAGAGTTGAGACAAACTCAAGCGCTTTAGAAGTGGAACTACATAATGAAGATGACGAAATTGCAGCCGAAATGAATGCGATTGAAATGTCGCATAGCGAGTGGGACCGACTTCGCGATTATATGGCCCAACAGCAATGAAATTTTTGTAGGTATAAAACCTGCATGTTGATGTTATTGGAACGTAATTTGGTCGGAGATAGTAGGAATCCTTTTCCGTAGTTAATTCCGTAAGATGTTTTATCACTGTCAAAAAATTTCGCATTTCCAAAATATTCATTTTGAAGAAATCAGGAATTTTAGAAAATTGGTGATTCTAAAAATGAAAAATTATGCGTCCAATTTTTTTGCAACTGCTTTAATTGTATTACTTTAGTTTTGTAACGATAGTGAGTAGGACAATATCACACAAAATAAATCTTGACACGTACAAGATTGAAAAAAAAAGGGGGTTCATTGTAATACACTCATTTGTCAAACTAGTAGGCTTTGAAAAGTCAAAGTGATGGAGAACAAGTGAACCAATTATCACATAAAAAATTCTTCTCACTTCACTTGCATGGCCATAAATGTTTCTACCCATTTTCATGTGAAAAAGTCAAAATTGGTTTGCCAATTACTCACCCACGACAACCTTCCTTTTATTGTCGATCAGTGAGGGTAATTTTGTCAAGTGGTTGGTGTAATTAAGAGGGTAGGATCCATCAAAATCATGCTGTAATTTGGGTTTTGTCAGAGAAATTTGAATTGGAGAGTGAGTAACTGTGCAACGGACAAATTTTTTCTAAAAATGACAATGAAATTTCCTCCAAACATACTCTTAATATAATTTCAATCGAATAATCATACTTAAATTCATTTTTTATCAAATAACTTCACTTTAATTTGATTTCAATTAAGATAAATTTATTCAATATCACCCTCAATAATCAATGATGTGACATTTAATAAATGATAATTATAACTAGTAATACTTAATAAATAAGTACAAATTTATATTTATTCGGGACTTTTATTATCATTTAATAAATGATAGCTATAACTCCTAATAATAGATAAGTACAACTTTCTTATTTCCATCTTATATTGATGCTATGTCATGGATTTTTATCCATTCAAGATGGAGTTTCCTTATTGGCATCAAATTAGAGTGGATTACTTAATTGAAAAAAAATTGAAGTTCAATTAACCAGTTGAAATGGGATGCTATAATTATCCTTAGACTTTCATTCCTATAAGAGACAAATCTCATTTTAAATCCAAGGATTTTGTAAAAGATAGTAGAAATGGCATCAATTGAGGATATCAATTATGGAGCTTCAGAGACTCACGACTGCGTAATCAAATTGGTCTGTTCAATTCAATCTTTTCTATCCATACAGCCATTTTTTTCTTCAAAATTGGATAATCGAATTATAAGTTATAATCATGGATTTTTTTTTTTCCTTTTTTGGTTTAAAATTTAACAGGGTGTGTTTAATTGCAGAGATTGGATCCTAAAAGGCGAAAGGAAAAAGTGATAGTTGGCTGTGGAGCTGGGTTTGGAGGTGATAGACCATTAGCAGCATTGAAACTGCTTCAAAGAGTGGAAGAATTAGACTATTTAGTACTCGAGTGCTTAGCGGAACGCACCCTTGCCGAGCGTTACCATGCAATGAAGTCCGGTGACAAGGGCTATGATCCTCGTAGTATGTTAAATTTTGACTATGCGATCACTTGATCATGGTTTATCACACAAGCCTAATTCACTAAAGTTTACTGACTTATTTCCAGATGGTCATTTTTTGCAATAATTAGTTGTTTTTGAGTGTTTACATCGGAGTCAATTATGTCTTTAAGTGATATCCTGTTTACTGGAACAAGAAAATTATTCATAATTCACGAAAGAAATATAAACAGGAGATATTGAGAGAGTAGAAAACTTTACCTGTTGAGTGGGGGTCTTATTTTGACTGTCAAATTATAATTTGTAGGGAGATAGGAATATGGTCTAAAACAATAAGGAAAACGTAAGGTTTTTCCAAATAGTTTTGTTCACTTTCTTAGAATTCTTTTGTGATATTGTATCTAGTATTTCTTTTAATCAATTTTTTCATGTTCATTGGGTTTTTATAGGTATAGATTTGATAAAGTAGGTTAAGTCTATGTTTGGCCTCCATTTTTTTCAAAAACTTATTATTTCAAAACTCATTTTCAATCACACATTCTTTCATAAAATAATTTTATGAGTAAATCGAAAAATTTTCCTTATTTTTTAACCACATATTCTAAAAAAAATCACTATTCCATAATACATTTTCTTACAAAAATAGGCTCGAACAAGGGCTAAATATATCAAAGGTTAGAGTAGGTGAATGCTGCGGCAATAGGCAGTGCAAGGTGGTGTGGCTGACAGGTCACTACCATGTCTCTGGATTTTCGGGATTTGGTCATGTAATGTTGGATTCTGTCCTATGTTTTGGGTGAACACTTTGGTATTTGCTTACCATCTTGATGATCCAAGCTCTAATTGCCGATACCATTGGCGTTATTGAGCAGTTTGAGGGCGTCGAGATGGTCTACTTATTGACACTAGCGTGTTAGCCATTTGATCGATTCTCATTTGACATTGAGTTGCCTTTGGTTTTTCTCAAGCTCAGCAAGGTCACCTTGGCCTTTCTATCCTGTTGACTGTTACTGCCATGTTAGCTTGATGGTGGGGTGCCATACTACTTTTGGTATAACACCATGATTTATCATATGCAGTCTTCTAAAAAGCATAAAGCGTGATGAAACGTGGAGGCCCCTAGGCGTAAAAAAGCATTTTATTATTTTAATATTATTTTAATTTTTTAATTAAATCTAAAAATTATTTAATAATTGAAAAAGAAAAGCATAAAAAGCGTAAAAAGCCCGCCTAGACACAAAAAATAAATACAAAATACAAAAATAAAAAGCGCGAAAAAGTGCAAGGGGGGGTTTTTTGCGTCTACGCTCCTAAACGCTACTTTTTAGAACACTGAGATTTATATGAGATGGGGGTTGATTAATATCTGGTGGAACAGGGCAAGAAAAATTAGCAAAATGTTTATTTTATCTTTGCCACTTTTATCTTCTCATATACGCCATATATGCACTTGTATGGGAAAACAATCTAAGGCAGTTTGTCAAAATATAATTAGACTCTTGTTAGATAAAAAATTCCATCATGCACGGTAGCATCTTATTGGGTCTTGTACTCAAGTATTTGTATATCTATTGCTTCCTTGAATTTTACTTTTAACTTATCGAGCAAACTGAATATATTATAGCACAAATATGCATTGGTTTGCAGTTTCAGTTTGTCTCAATGTATTGCAATAAGCTGGTGATGTTATTTTCGTTGCTAAATTGCTGATAGTCATAGATCATTATGCAGTTTCAGAGTGGATGCAGTTGCTTCTACCTCTGGCTGTGGCGAGAGGAGTTTGTATTATTACCAATATGGGTGCAAGTAAGTTTTAAGTAGTTTAAATATACTTTTCCATATGATGGAAACATTCTTGGTGCTTCTATCTTTAGTATATACATATTTTTTGAAGTCTTCTTTGCTTATCTAAACATATGTTTTTATGCTTGCAATTCACTGGAAGAGAGTCCTCATGGTGCCCAAGAGGAGGTTTTACAAATTGCAAGCAAACTGGGCATTGGTATAACCGTTGGTCTGGCTCATCAATCTTCTGTTTCAGGAAAAGGTATTCTTTGACATCTAAGATCATATCGTACTTCATTGAAAAATAGACCTTGAGATGCTAACGACATTTTCCTATAATGGTTCACAATCAGGACTGGATGATCACCTGAAACATGTTGACGGTGTAAGTTTGCCATCTTTGTTGTATCTGTGAGTTGCATATTGCATTATCGTACAATTCTTAGATGTTTCGAGAATTCTATCATTCCTTTACTGACTGATATCTCCCGTTTAAACTCATAAACTCCTTGTAGTTGTGGATAAAAATGAATATTTGACTTAAATGGTAATATTCTCCTTATGGAAAATGAATTTCCCTTTATTTCTTTGCTAAAAATGTTCCTTTGTCCTTCTCTAGGTAGATTGGCTGTTAACATTTTCTTATCTGTGCAGGATGTTAGTGTGTATCTAGGAGCAGCTCCTATTGTTGAATGTCTGGAGAGGTATAAACCAAATGTTATTATCACTTCTCGGGTTGCAGATGCTTCTTTATTCTTAGGCCCGATGGTATGAACTTAGATCGTTTTCTATTCTTCTGTATTCATTACAGTCTCTACATTTACTATTTGACTAAATTTTTTTGGGTCCAGTGTAATCTGATATGTAATAGAGACCAACCCTCCCCGAACCATTTCCCTTGAAAATTGATTTCTGTAACACGATGATGAATGTCTTTCGGTGTGATTAGGTATATGAACTGGGATGGAACTGGGACGAGTTGCAGCTGCTAGCACAAGGTTCACTGGCTGGCCACCTACTGGAATGTGGTTGTCAACTCACAGGAGGATACTATATGCATCCAGGTGACCTTCTACTTTGGCCTCATATAGTGCCACAGCTTCCACGATAAAGATTGAATTGCAGCATTTGATATTTTCATAAATATATGATTACTCAATGAAAGATTTGTGTATCTTTTGTCTAGCCGATAAATACAGGAACATGTCTTTCCAAGATCTCCTTGATTTGTCTCTTCCTTTTGCCGAAGTTACCTTTGATGGGACAATACATGTAGCAAAGGCAGAAGCCTCTGCTGGGGTTCTAAATTTCAGCACTTGCACTGAACAACTTCTGTATGAAGTCGGGGATCCTGGTGCTTATATAACCCCTGACGTGGTAAGATTTGGTGGTTATACACCAATCGAATCTGTCAGTTTGGATAAAGATGATAGAGAGATTAAGATTGATTCAGGAAGTTGAAACAGTTTGTACTATTCACAGATTATAGACATTCGGGATGTTAGGTTTGAACCTTTATCAAAGAATAAAGTTCACTGCAGTGGAGCAAAGCCATCTCATGAACCATTACCTCAAAAAATGTTGGTGCTGAGTTCTAAGGTACCTCCCCCACTCTAGTCAATCAAATTGGCAGTCTCACTATAGGCGTATATTAATTTTACTAAATAAACAATGAAATATTTCATTATTTTCAAGTTACTTGAAATATTCTTCTCCTAATGTTGTATTTCCTTTTATTCTTATTCTTCTTTCCTTTTTTCCTCCATAATTTTTGATGTGGATCATCACCAATCAAAGCATTCAAATTATTTCCGTGAATAATGCAGTCTGTTCAAAGACCCTTTTTAGGCCAAGTTGAGTAGCCTTATTGGTAATAATGCTTCAGTTTACGGTTGTTGTAGATTGTTCAGCTGGATATTTATACTATTTATGGAATAGGGCTATAGTCTCTCTATCCTCTGTTTTATCTTGTTAAATGATGTCCTATAGTTCAACGGAAGGAATGCTGGTTCTTTTGTATCTTATGTCCAAGTTTACCTGTTCACAGGACTGTGGGTGGAAAGGTTGGGGAGAGATATCCTATGGGGGATATGAATCTGTGAAACGTGCTAAAGCTGCTGAATTTTTGGTAAAATTTCTTCGCTTTATGAAACACGGCAAACATGCTTGATGATTCTTGTATTTATTCATCCTCCCGCATGTTGAAAAGGCAAAGCAATCATTTTTCAGATTTTTTTTTGCTGAAAATCAATAAAACAGTCTGGTATGTAAACTGCAACCAGGATAATAACATTATTCCTTCATATTAGGTAAGGGCATGGATGGAAGAAATGTACCCTGGTACAAGCAACTGTATACTTTCCTACATAATTGGTTTTGATAGTCTAAAGGCAGTGAGCATGGACAATAAATTGCCGAGGGCTAGTGAAGATATTAGATTACGGATGGATGGCTTGTTTGAACAAGAGAAACATGCAGTCCAATTTATTAAAGAATTCACAGCTTTATATACAAATGGTCCTGCTGGTGGCGGTGGCATCAGGTCTATTTATTTTGTTTTCTTTCTTTCTGTTTTTTTGATTCACCATCTTATCCTTTTATTGTCACTGCTATTACATATCTGCATATAATAATTATACAGGATGCTGCTGATATAAACTATGTATGTTTTCTTATCACTACAATAGCATTCGCTTATTGGTAAATGATTTAGTTGGTACGTCTAAAAGATGAAAATTTCTATATTATACTTGTGAAATACCAACCAATTGTGCTTTAATTTTGAAAAACATTATGCAAAAATTTGTCCAGAGGCTTAATTGACAAGAACTTGAGCAATAAATTTGAGTCCTGAACACCAATTGTTTTGAACCACCTCATCTTAAAAGCTCAAGTGGTTAGAGAGGGGATACATTTTTTTATTTAAATGTTTTCTTCAGCACACACTCTCATGTGCTGGCTGGATTTCTGATAGATTTTTGTTAGGCGTTCTACATTTGGACCTAAATCTTTCACTGCATCTGTTTAGATTGTCACTTACATATCTGCACGGAATGTATATGGCAGCATCTGTGTTTCCTTATGTTGTGTGAACGCTTTGGTTATGTCATGCTCATAACTTCTCTCTTTGTTTCATGGCTAAATTCTGCGAGGAATGCAGCAAGTACCATGGTCAAATTCATGACCATGAGAGCTTTTTGCTATTGCACAATCCTATTATATACTCCACCCTCGCAGTTTTTGAGCTGCTCAAGGAAAATCTTATTTTGCTATTCAAATTACTTAAATCGAAAATTTTGTTTCTTAGATATCTATTCATTAATTTATTTGGGATGTTAATGCTTTATATATTTATTTTCTTAGTGCAGCAATGGATACAAGAAAGAGATTTATCTGGAAAAAGGATTGGTACCTCTCTCTCTCTCTTGGGTCCTCTGTGTGTTTGTACAGTGGTTTAGGGGTTGCAGGGTGGGATGCATAACTTTGTTGGATGAGAACGTGGGCTCACAATAAATCACACACTCACAAGAACACACTAAGAGAGAGAGTTTACTCTTGAATAAATTATGTCTTAGAGTTTGTTGAATACAAACCAAGTTCCTATCTATACTTACGCATCGAGAACATTTTATTGAGGACATGTTTCATGTAGATTTTTTGAGATGAGATTTTGGTAAATGTAATTTTTTTTGAAAATGTGTGGTTAAAAAGTAGAAAAAAGTTATAGGTCCACGTGCAAAATTATTTTTTTGAGAGAATATGTGGTTGAAAATGAGTTTAGAGGAAAATAAGTTCTAAAGAATTTCTTCCAAACATGAGCCTAATGAATAGATGTGAATCCTACATCTAATACATGTATTATGTATACATGAATATGTGTAATTATCGTATTCTGGATCTATTACATTTAGCTCTTGTTTTGGTGGGGATTGAAATCAAATTTTTAGTAAATTTTAATAAAAGTTGATGAAATGTGTTGTTGAAAAATTATTAGTCTCATAAAATGTGTGGTTAAAATTAATTGTTGATTTTGATTTAAATTAAAATGTTGATTTTAATCCCCACCAAACATGGCTTAATATGTATTGATGAATTATACTTATTCTTTGGATTAATGGCTCTTCAAGATTCTAGCAAATAATGTGTTTTTAGTAGTTGCTCCTTACATCCTTCCACTTCTTACTGGATTGTGTTTAGTGCTTTCAATCTAGTGCAATTTTCTGTTGATTACAATTCACCCTCTTTATCTTTTGCATTAATTGCCAATAACCGCTTTGGCTAAAACATGATTGCACTATGTTGTAGTTTTAAGCAATATACATGATCTTGTTAGTAGGGATTTGTATAGGGAAAGTGTGGACATTTTAAGTTCGGTTAGAATTTTAACAGCCTGCAAACGTGGTCTGATCACATGATCCTGACGTTAGTTGCTCTATATATATAATCTCGTTAAGTCTTGGTGAGTTATCTTCGTTTTAGTATTATCAGTTGCTTCATCAAATTAGAATCATATTTAATGCTAGCCTTTGATCACCCCAGGTAGGACGTGAGTATGTTTACTGGCAAATAGCAGCTGCCAGAAACAGTGTTATCAGCTTGACCGATCAGAATGTCAACAATAAAATTAAAATACATACGGGTACTTGCCATGAATCCGACTCCCAACCAGTCTCAAGAGAAACTACATACAGTCTGAGCAAAGAACTGTCAGTACCAGAAAGTCCTCTCTCTCCTGCTCCTGCTGGTCAAAAGATCTCTCTCTACGATGTAGCTCATAGCAGGGCTGGTGACAAAGGAAATGATCTGAACTTCTCAATTATCCCACATTTCCCAGCTGATATCGAGAGGCTCAAGACGATTGTAACTCCAGAATGGGTGAAGGAAGCTGTCTCAACTCTTCTGAATCTGTCGTCCTTTCCTGATTCTAATGATATAGAAAGAAGAGACAAATGGGCTAGTGAACATGTTAAGGTTGAGATCTATGAGGTAAGAGGAATCAGTTCCTTAAATGTTGTGGTTCGTAACATTCTAGATGGTGGTGTCAACTGCTCAAGAAGAATTGATAGGCATGGAAAGACCATATCAGATGTGATTTTATGCCGGCAAGTGGTGTTGCCTCCATGATATAGCTCCACGATATCACAACCGTAATTTCCTTTCACTCCTTTTCCGTTTCTTTTTCTTCTCGTTTCACTCCTTGCCACCCCATCTATGTGCGAAGATAGTATATAGAAGTTATTGGAGTGAAAATGATCTTATATGGTATTATATACTAGGATATTGCAAGGAGAAATTTAGTCACAGAACAATTGTACATTTTAAAGTTCCTTTGTTATTATAAAGATATTAATAATTTAAGTTACATGGCCTGTTTCTGGTTTGCAGTAGAAAAAATATGAAGTGAAAAGTTCCTTTTGGAGTTTTTGTGCATTAAAAGTTGGTTTCAGGGTTTGTATTTTCCGTTAAAATCAATATACAAGTTTGTCAACTACTATCAGACAAGCCTTATTTTTAAGGGAGAATTGCAGTTGGGGTCCCAAACCATTTAAATTATTGCAGATTATATCCAAACCTTTCATTTTTACATATAGGGTCCCAAACCTATTTTCTTGATCGCAGCTGGAGGATATGTGATGTGAACTCACGTAGCGAAGAACTACGAAACCCACAAATAGATTTAAATCGAACCCAAGAAAGTCAAAGAATCAAAGTTTTGGATTTGATTCGAAAAATAACGAATCAAAATAACCAACAAAACGTAATTGAATGTTGACCCTTTTTGATTGATTATTTGCGAATCTCACCCGATTCATTTGGACGTCACAAGAACGATTCTTGATAAGTTCGCAAATTGTCCAACGGAGAACAATGGATTGAAAAGCAAATTTCCTCTCAAAATAATTCTCAATAATGTAATGTGTTTTTTAATGAAGAATGAAAAATTCTATTTATACTAACCCTAAAATCAAGCTAAAAATCGTGCATAATATTCTAAATTTTCCAAAAAGTGAAAATTCTCGCTAGCGGATTTAATTATGTGGCCGCATAGTTGTTCTGCATGCTGTTGTATAGTTCACTGAAAATGGATGGAGTTGGTTTCGGTTTATAGGCATGCGACCGCATGGTTGGTTCTACTATGTGGTCGCATAGTAGTAGCTTTGGCCTCCGTCTTCATCCACCTGAATCAAGTTGCTTCAACTCGTTCGATTGTCGACCCCAACATGGAACTTGCTCATTTCTTTGCCAAGATCACATATAATCAACCGTAGCTTGAACGAGCAATCACATCTCCTCTTTCACCCGCTTTGCCCTCAAACGTGTCATCAGACCTCCTTCGATAATCAACGATCTTTCGTGGGGCTTGACTTTAATGCACTCGGCTCCGTGTTTACATCATCTCCCCCCTCTTCAAAAGGATTCGTCCTCGAATCTGTACCTGCATCAAATAGAGAGAGATCATATACATTAAAAGTAGTCGAAACATTATACTCACTAGGAAAATCCAGCTTGTAAGCATTGTCATTAATTTTCTCAAAAACTTGAAATGGTCCATCTTCTCGTGGCTGTAACTTTGATTTCCTTTGCTCTAGAAAGCACTCCTTTCTTAAATGTACACAAACCCAATCATCGGGTTCACATGAAATGCTCTTCCGACCCTTGTTAGCTCGTGTCGCATAATGCTTGTTTTTGTTTTCAATTTGCAATCTCACCTTCTCATGGGGTGATTTACTATCTCGATTTTCTTTTTCCTATCTAAACTTCCACGTTCATTCACAGGTAAATGATTAAATCCAATGATGTTAGTGGATTAAAACCGTAAATAATTTCAAATGGTGAACATGAAGTAGTAGAATGTATAGCCCTATTGTATGCAAACTCAACGAAAGGTAAGAATTCTTCCCAACTTTTCAAATTTTTATTAACGACAATGCACAACAGTTGAATCGTAGTCCGATTAACGACTTCAGTTTGTCACAGTTTGTGGATGACAAGTAGTAAAAAACAACAATTTTGTGCCCAACTTACCCCCACAAAACCCGCCAAAAGTGACTAAAAAATATAACATCCCTATCCGACGTTATACTCTTAGGTACCTCGTCAGTTTTATGACATGGAATGAAATGTGACATCTTAGAAAACCTATCGACCACTACAAATATTGAATCCCGACCCCTTTTAGTCCTAGGTAAATCTAAAACAAAATCTATGGAGATATCAACCCAAGATTCACTAGGAACGGGTAAATGAGTATACAATCTGTAGGGTAGAACCTTAGACTTAGCATGTTTACAAGTTATGCATCGATCACAAGTTCGTTCTACATCATCATCATTTTAAACCAATAGAATTGTTCCCTTAACATCTCTAAAGTCTTTGCAACCCCAAAGTGTCTCATTAGTCCACCACTGTGTGCTTCTCTAACCAACAATTCACTCATAGAACAATTAGGAACACTTAGTTTATTTTTCCGAAACAAATAACTCTCATGCTTAAAGAATTTGTCTACCGCACCTTTATTACATGATTCATATATGTTGGAAAAATCTAAGTCATTCACATA
>CAIGRN010160492.1:0-24453 GCA_903798345.1 Fraxinus anomala | reverse complement strand
TCTTTATAAATCATTTATAAATTTTCCAAATGGATTCTGGTTGGTATGAAATTTACTTTGGTTTCAAATAATTGATCTCTACACAAATGGTAGCATCACAATAAACACTTGCCTATAATAAGAAATAATCGCATTTTGTGTTCTATAGATTTAGACAAGACGGTGCTATAACATTAAGCCCCCATTCGACAAAACTTTTTTGAACTTACAATTGATCAAATTTCTTTTTTAGTCACATATTTAATTGAATTCGTAACTTTTATCCACTTTTTGGCCATGAGACCTACCAACTTTTAATCTAAAAAAGTTTTATCAAATAAAGGCTAAAAGTGTTGGAAGATTATTTCTATACTTTTTATAATAAGAAGATTTTGAATTTTCAAATTTTTATATTAATAAATTAAATAATCGACCTGTACGACAAATAATTTCAATATTTTCTTAATAAAGTCGAATGACCACGGATAACATAGCCAATAAATTGTTGTGCTTAGAAATTTAATTTTTATATTTAATATCTCATATGGGCTATAAAATTTACAGGTCCTAATTACAGTGTCAAAATTATATAATATACTCGTACATTGCATAATGATAATTTATATTTGTTGATAATAATATACATTAAATATGTTTATATTAAAAAAACGAAATATATTTCTAACAAGAAAAGTATCCTATAATTTGACAAACGAACCATTTTTTTATCGGATATAAGCAACTTTTCCGAACAACAGGAGAGCGTTATTATCCCAAGATATGAGCTAAGCAACTTGGGTGGGTATTGAGAGATGCAAAAGGTGACAACTCAACACTTGTACGGAGATAATATTCTTTTGAATTTTTTGTATTCTAGTTCCAAATTGTTCTTTGAATGATTATAATCCGTGGATTATATGAATTGTTTGAATAAGAAGCCAATAGTAATAATGATTTTTTTTATAAACTTGCGAATAAATTCTTTAATTTAAGTTATTGAAACTTAATTATCAAGCATACGTTAGATGGGGTGATATGAAGAGGCAGGGTCGGTCCTGTGATTTTCGGGGCCCGAAGCGTACTTCCAAAATTAGGCCGTCCAAAACAACGTAAATGCAAAATTCAACAATGTATTATATAACGTATTGCTAACTTACATTGAACAGTAGAACAACAAACAAATATANGAGAAGCAGTGTAAAGAGAGAGATGATTTAACAAGAATCAGTGTTTAGCTTATGTTAAGCACATGTAACATCACCAAAAACCATTTAATGAAGGAATATTGTTCTTTCATGGAGTCAAACTAACAAATACATCCATACATGCAAATCATAATTCATATAAGCCGATCCAGTCACAATTATATAAGCCGACAAGGTTTCAAACATTTTCAATATATTCAATATCAAGTTATGATAAGTCATTGCTTACTTAAGAAGTAGAAAATCGACGAAAATTTATGGAATCACAATTCACACCCTTCAGAATTCCGCTATCGCATCTTACAAGCCTGGCGTCAATACGCATGTCCAAATAGATTCACACCCTTCAACAATCAGATTCACAACAATCAAATTATGGAATCACAACCTTCAGATTCACACTCAAATTATATTAAGGAAGCTATTATATTACAGTCAAATTCACAATCAGATTCACAACAATTAGATTCGCATTCATTCACAACAATTAGATTCACAACATATGGAATATTATATTATAATTAAGAAATTCAATCATTCACAACAACCAGAATCTTAGAACTAAATGTTGAAATTCAATCATTCACAAATCACAACAAATCCAATTAGAATCGAGAAGTGAACTGCGAAATCAACATATAAAAATCTCGTTTTTTACCTCGATAACAATGCTATTAAACTGATACAAACAAAATTGTTAAACTGATACTATGCCTAGTCGCCTACCAGCAGACAGCAGACGCCACAATACCAGCAGGCAGCAGTCAACGGTTGACCTGAATGGTTGAATCACCTGATGAGTGATGACCTTGAAGTGCGACTCGCAGTCACGGATGGTCGGACGGACGGCGCTGTTAGACAGAATGAATGGAAAGGAAGAAAAGAAAAGCGAGAGAAGAAGAGTGGAGACCGGAATTTGGAAATATCAGTGTAGGCATCGGCCCGGTGAGAAGATCGGTTGGACGAGACGGCAAAGAGTGAATCGCTGTTGTTGAGGAACTGAGATTAGGTTATTAAAAAAAAAAAATATTGAGCCAAAATTGAGTGAGGCCCCTTTAGTGTTGGGCTGGGCCTAACCAAATAAAAAAGGTCAAAAAATGAGGCCCTCTATGCTTTTGGGCCTGAGGCGCGGGCATTATCTGCCTCTATGCAGGGTTGGCCCTGGGAAGAGGTAGGCAAGAGCGGAGGTGGTTTATTTTTCATTTTCTTGTCTTTGTTATTTACTTTTTATTGTGATTATTTGTATTTTCTCTTATATATTAAGTATTCACGAGCATATATGATCTATTAATTACTTGAGCAATGGAGTATTTCTAAAATACTCTTCAAACATAAGATACTCTTTATTTTATATAATTAACTCTTAAAATTATGCGACCTTTAAAATTAACATTTAAAAATAGAAAATAAGTTTAACTTTCCAAATTTGAGAGCCAAACACAGTCTTTATAGTTCAATATATTTTAATTTTCAATATATATATATATATATATATATATATATATATATATATTAATTTAAAGGGAAACTAATAAAAATAAATGATAGAAAAAAAAATTTGTAGTAAAATTTTAGCCCATGTTTGAGTTTCATTATTCCAAATTATAACGAGAGAAATAATAATTTTTTTAAAAATGTGTACTTAACATTCCGTTGGCACCCATCAAATTAAATTTCATTTTTCTCTCTTTTCTTATCAATCACCCATTCTCTAATAGAATAATATTAAATTTAAATCTAAAAATTTTTCTTTCTTTTTTAACCACATATTTTTTAAAAATTACTATTCCCCTCGTAATTTGAAAAAATGGAGCCCCAATAAGAGCTATAAAAGAAGTAAAAGTTTATAGATTTATGTGTAATATTATTTTATTGAAAAATGTGTGATTAATAAGAAAATAGAGAAAAAAAATGAATTTTAATTTAATGGGAGTCAAACATGTGCAAGTATTAAGTCCTTGTTTAATTCAAATTATTTTCAAAATATGTTTTTCACTCTTATTTTCAGATACAGATTATTCAATAAAGTAATATGGCAAGAGAATTCAAAACTTTTCATTATTTTTTAACTACATATTTTCCATCAAATCACTACTAAAATACATTTTTTTTTTGGATAAATGGTTTCAAACATGATAAAGAGATAAAAGCTTGTTGAATTATTTAAAAAAAAAAAATCTTTAAATTATAAAATGAATACTTTAAAATAGAGTATTCTAGATATGCTCTTGTGAAAGTAAAAGTTAAAAAGTTATGTCAAGAAGAGTAATTTTATTTATCATTGTAATGAAGGAATATCCGTGGCACTGTATGTGAAATAAAAATTTGGCATTTCAATTTTTATAAGACAAAGGAGGAGGAAAGAGAAAGAGAAATGTGAGGGATAATAAATTGTCATATTATCGATATTTTATTATTACGATAATAAATATTATTTATTATTATTCTTTCAAGAATAAAGTCAATTTGCCGCCTAATGGTCGACAGCGCCGTAACTTGACGGTGTAGAGCCGTCATATAACCATTGAGTCATCACACACGAGTGGGGACTGAGTCAACACGTGGCCTTCAAAGCAGGGTAGTGGGCAATGTGGGTCCATTTCTTGATAACTGGAGGGACACGTACATAACTTTTATATCATGGAGGGTCAGAAGTTTAATTAACCTCTATAATTGGTTGCCTTGTGTTAGGACGAACTTGCCCCTCTTTTTCTTTCTATTTTTAGGTTAAAAACTCAATCAATCCCCAAACCTTTATCATTACTTTATTTTGATCATCCATTCTTTTTTCCCGTTATAGTTAATAAACAATTATTTTTTATTACCTTTAGCTGTGAAATTAATAAAAATATTAAAATAAAGTAACACAAAAAATTCATTAAATACATTATTCTATCCAATTGACACTATAACATGTTCAATATGAGTTTTTTTTTTTTGTTTGTTCAGAGGAAAATATAAATAATGTATTAACAAATTGCATGTTATGCTACGTTTTTCGTATATTACTTTCATTTTTATTAATTCAACAAATTGAATATTGTTGACGATAGATCCTACAATTGAGAAAATCAGATCGATCAGGTCACCAGCATTCCTGTGAAATTCAAGAAAAGTAGAACGAGGAAGAATGATCGCAAAAGATCTTAAGAGGACACCAGTGCGGTGCCTACGGAATTCAAGTCAATAAAGCTTGTTAAGAATTATACGAATGTTGGGCGAAAAGTAAGAAGAAGTAAAGAGTAGAGTAGTTTTTTATACCTAAACTTTAGATTGACCATGAAATTTATAGGAGTGGGATAACCGTGTAAGTCACATTGGTGATGACTTTGTGAGAATTTATGGTTGGTTGAAGCTGAATCAGAACTGATCTATTCGGTTGAGATACTCAAGCTGCTTACAGATAACTCATACTTGATCTGGTCAACATAGCGTGATTTATCTTGAAAATAAATTATTTGAGGTTTCGAATGACACATGGGCCTTGGACTGTGCATTCGACTGATTGGTAAAACGAGTTGGATTAAAGATTATGTGTTCATTGAGTGGACCGTCTATGGGCCTTATTTTATGATTTGGGCCACTTAGACTAGTGGAATAATTTTCACCACTACAAATACTTAAAAACTTTATTGTTGACTAATTTAAAATTTAAAAAGTAATTGATATACAATATTGAACATAGTAGAGAAAAGAAGATGGAGAAGAAATTCATCAATTGTATTTTTGAGTTGCACTTGCACTCTTAACTTACAAAAGATTCACATTGCAGATTTACAAATACGGGTAACAATGATATCGAACTAGATTAAAATAATATTTTTAGTATATTTTGATAAAAATGATGAAATGTGTCGTTGAAAATTCGTATGTCCTATAAAATGTATAATTAATATTAATTGTTGACTTTAATTTAAAATTTTAATTAGAGTTTAAAGCATTGGCTAAATATTCTTTTTTCTCTTTTATAAATTTAATTTAAAAAAGTACATTCAACACACTATTTTTTAAAAAATATTTGTTGTACGTCATCATTTACAAATCCTTTTAAAAATTGATGAGGTGACTATAAATTATCTTAGAATTGTCAAATTCTCTTCACTACTTAAACGGTTGATCTTATGTAATATGAGTTAATGACAAAAAGAAATTGGTATATATATTTTTTTGTTTGGTTGATGAGATTTTGACTCAGTTAAATCCTTAAAATCTCGCAATGTTACCTGTTGATAAATAAATTGTAAGTTGTGAGATATTATTTTTGAGTAATGCTATTTATACATAATGATATATATAAGAGTGTACGTAATAATGATATGAAAGAGAAATATTATAATAACTGAATTCTTTTCTCTCCATCTCTTTTTTCTATTTTTTTCTTTTCCATATCATCATTATATATACTATTTATATACAAATAACATTCACCCCAACCTAATCCAACCTCCAAGGACTTTAAAGTCATTTAGGGCAAACAGATTATCAGTTGAAAATTATGGCGTGGACTGTTATTCTCTCTTTCATCGGATTGAATAATATTCGTACACTTGGCTATCGTCATTAGATCCTTCCTGCAATATTCACAATTGCCTTTTGGCTTTTGCTCTCTCTCTCTCTCTCGCTCTCATTTTCATCTACTATTTATTACTCCACATATACACTTACAAAATTGGATGGCATTTGCATGAAGATTTAAGACTTGTGTTCTTCTCAACTCAACTCAGATCAAGTAAGTTCTTTCATATTTAATATACTCTATTAAAATTGGATGGTGAAGTTTAAATATTTCAATAATTTATCCATTCCGTGTATATATATTTTGGAGATTCTATTATTCATCTGCTCGAATTTCTCACTCATAATTAGTAGTTTACCCGTCTGCGATTGTGGTGATGATATTGGAGTAAGTACCAGTTACAAATTTTCTTACATCAAATGAAATTTTAAAAACCTTCAATTTTCAGTATAAATATTTTCTTTTTAAGTTTTAGCCTTCTATTTTCAGTTTTTATTTGAATTTAATATACAGCAACAATATTTTTTTTTTTTTAAATCGTAAATGAATATTTTTAATTTTTGAAACCCCCACAATTATATAAAGGGGACATACTTTCTAGCAATAGATACACTTGCACACATCATGCATATAGCAGGAGAATTTGGTGAGAGCTTCTGGATTTTATCTTTGAGCATGTAAGAGACTTAACAGAACTTCCAAGACAATATTCACCTCGAATATTCCAAAATAATTTCATTATGTGATTTATAATAATTTTAATTTGTAGTGGTTGGTAATTAAGTAGTACACATGTTACTCGTTTTAATAAATGTGTCATTGATTGTACAGGTTGATGTACCATTGTTAAATTGCTGGATCTTTCCTAGTCACTAGGACATTTTATGATCATTAATTAAGTAAAAACCATTTATTTACTGCACATGTTTGAATGTTATTGCTTTAAACCTTATACTTGGGCATTAAAATATTTCAGTCGAAGAAATCTAGATCTTCTTTTTCATCGATTTCCGTTCATGGGTTCCATTGAAGAATATTATATGAGGAAACCTAATAGCATAATATTACTTGCATGTCACTAAGTAGTTCCTTTGTATTTTCGTTCTGTGCACATTAAGAAAAACAATATCTATATAGGCCAAGATGACATTCTCTATAGGCCAGCTTTTGTAGTTCTAATTTTCTTTTGAATTTTTGTCTTGTCGAGTCGAATATTCGGACTATAAGCTATTATAAGCACTTTTTTTTTTTTTTTTATTTTGTCATGCAGATTATATATTTCTATACATAAACCTTCATTATTACCTAACAATGTGTCCTGTCATAAAAAAACATAATAATATATAGATAAAATCTACTATGATTGTCTGGTAGTAAAAATCTCAACAAGTGCATAGTTGAAAATTTTAAACTACATTTATTGGCTGCTAAGCAAATGTATGTTTACATCGCTAAATTCATGTGTTCCATGAAGTATATGGTTCAAGTCTCCCTGACTCTCCATCCTAAATCCTGATATCAAATCTATGTTCGCAAAGCTAAATATAATTTTTTTTTTTTTTTTGGATCCTTTCGATACTAAGGTGGCAGCATGAGGCAACAGCTAGATGGAAGAGAACGGCTCAATTATGATCCACAAGATAGTAATTTATATATCAATGGTTCACAAGATTGGTGGCATGATTTTGGAGACAATGTTGTGTCACCAAATGCATTGCCAAAGAACACATCAAATATGACTTCAATGAAGGAACCGAACGCTCGTTTGGGGATCAAAGATTGCAAATTACTAGCATATGGTGAGATAGATAGAGGACGTAATGCTCTTACAGAAATGATAACTATCGGAATGCCAAATTCAGGTATTTAATCAATCTACACATTTGTCAAATGTATGCTTTCCATGTTTTCACATTCACACTTTTCCACACGAGTAGATAATTATTTTAGTATATCCATTTCGTTTTGTTCTGTTTTATTTTTATATTTTGTTTCGTGATTGCAGTCTTCATTATTAGTTTATTTTATGAAGGCATGATATAACGGAATATTTGCAATGTTAATAGCTAAGTGGTTTAGCTACCTCAAAAGGAAGTGAAGGAATCGAAAGTTCATATTCTATTTTTAAATACAGTTATCTCCTTCCCTTTTAACAGCTTCCTAACTATAATGAAGCACTAATCAATAGTTAAGGTTCAAGGATATGCTCTTCTATGATTGCTATTGAGAGCGCATTTTCTGCATCCAAAAAGTTTATATACAATCTATGCTGATACTGAAAAATAGTTATTTTCATGTTCAGATAAAAAGTGCAGCCAGGAACGTGAAAATGTTGCCACCACATTTCCTTCAACAGTAAGTGTACATTTAAGAGCCAAATCTCAGGAAGATTGTTATGGCGGCTCAATTGTAAGCATTTATTTTGGATAATATGTTTACATGTGAAGTTACTAGCAGTAAAGCTCATATAGGCAGGTTATTTTCTGTTGTTTCTCAACATTTTTTTATATGGCTGATGAAAATGAGTTTTAAAATATTTACTTAATTAATCACATTCCCATTGTCTGCCAGGCATGTCCTATATATTTTTGTTCAGAACCATACTTCAGGGATACTACGCCCCTTACTGGTCTGCCACCGGTATATAACCTGCAGCATCTTTTCTGTTTGCATTTAATATTGAAGTCCATTTGCAGCTAATCTTGAAATGCATTGAATATAATTAATATTAGATCTGCTGCTGTATTCAGTTCTACAAGTTTGGAACTGGTGAAGATGATCAGATTTTACTACTAAGAATAATTACCAATGTTGCAGTTGCCTTTCCCTCCTCCGCCAACTATTTGAGCACACTCATATTTGCTTCCATGATTTTAGAAGTTGAATAGTTGTGATGGAGCTAACAGTTAACATGGACTTCTCCAATTGGTTGCTTGGATGATAAATGTTGTATATGCTATGGCATATTGCTTCAATGATGTGCTGTTAGTTGATCTTTTCTGTGGGAAATTGTATGACAACTATCACTGTCTCACTAGGATTATAGCACTGACCAGTTTTTTGCAGAATTTGAACTACTATTCTTTTTGATATTTTTAGTATAATTCAAATGTCATAAGATTAGTAATCATGTGATATTATCGTTTCAATCTCAGCGAGCTTGATCCTTAGCTAGTCCCCTGTTTACTGAATTCAACACCTGTTCAGTGATAAAAGGAAGCTTAAAACCAATTGTTTTTAGATATTTCATTTTGTAGCGTGATTTCCGTATCAAACTGGCATGGATGAGGGATGTGGGAACGCACTCTTTTTTAAACTGTCTCAAAAACATGAATTTTGCAAACAGTCTTATCTACAAAATGAGAATTTCAAAGTCTTCTAGGCAACACGATGGAGAATTTATATGGTGATATTCTATTAGTTAATTGAGAATTTTCTTTCTAAATCAGGCATATTTAGCATCAAAGTTCCCTCAACAAATCTTTTGTTCAATGCTTAATTTCCTTTAGGTGCATCCGAGCCTCCAGAAGATGCATCACGATAGAATGGTTTTGCCCTTTGTAATTTCAGAGGAGCCTGTTTATGTGAATGCCAAGCAGTACCATGGGATTATGAGGAGAAGACGATGGCGGGCAAAGGCTGAACTGGAAAATAAAGTGACAAAAGTTAGAAAGGTTCGGTTTACCCTTGCGTTCTTAGTCATGCTTGATTACTAAATATGTCTGATGTTTATACATATAGGATCGTAGTTTCTTCATATATAACAAGCGGTATTCTAACGCTGTCTACTTTTAAGTGGTTGAAAAATTGTTGAAAACGATAAGCATGTTAAATTGTTTAGTCCAATGGTGACACTTTATATCAGGAAGAAAATCTATATATCCTGGAATGTAAATGCACAAGGTTATGACCAATGATCGAATTCATGTTAATCATAACATGATCTAGTTTTGAGCTAGTCTATCTAATTTATATCAGTCGTCTTCACAGCTTTAGAGTTCCGCTCTTTTGTTTACCAGCCTTATCAGCATGAATCTCGGCACTTACATGCCATGAGGAGAGCCAGAGGTTGTGGGGGGCGATTTGCGAACACTAAGAAGCACGATACTGCTGCAATTAATGCTACTTGTGAGAAAGGCAGCAGCTCTGGCGATTCCGTTTCCACAAAAGCACACTTCTTGCTAGGTTCTGAATCTGCAAAGACAGTATCTTCAATACAAGACAAATCTTCCATCAATTATGATGAACTCAAGAGGCTCTCAAATCAAGAAAGTAGGAGCTACGAATTTCTCCAGTGTTCTTTTGATCATAAATGGCCATCTCAGTAATGGCGTTTTCTGATATCATGATGCCAATGCTGTTACATTTCTTCTGCTTATAAAAAGTACTGGTCGGAGGATGTTTGTATAGTAATAAAGTCATGGTTATTGTAGTATGTGAGTTGGGCCCTCATATTTTGATATCAGTTGCGTAATGGTGTTATGTGGTGACAATATATTAGAGATGAAGAAATTATGGTTCGTTTGCTCATATTTCCATTTTTATTTTTGGCTTTCCATTAGAATTATTCCATAGTTATGCTTTATATATGTACGAAGGTCAGTTATAATGATAAAATATTGTTGGTTTTTCATTTATGGCCGACGTGTTTCATTTCCTAATCTCTATGAATGTAATTCACCTAGTGCCTTTATAATTTTTTGGAAAGTAACGTTATTTATCATAATTAATTTAATAACAATATTAGGTTAGGTGACAGTAAGCCTTTGTTTGGACTCATTTCTTTTTCATATTTAGAAAAAAAAAAAAAAACCATTGCACATTTTTCATTTTCCACTTCTACCCTCCCCTTTTGCACCTACTCATGCTTGTCTTATCCTATAATTGCAGGACACTATTTGACTTTTCCAAACACGTTTTTTGAACGTTATTTCTGTGGCTTTTATATCACTTGTCCGGTCATTCACATTTATAAGTATAAAACATTGAACCTGGAAACACCCCCCCCCCTGCCCCCCCAAAAGTGGGGTATCTGTCAGGGGGTGGTCAACCCCCCCGTACCTTTAGCAAAATTCTAAAACATTTGTTGTTTGTAATTTTGTGGTACTAACTAACGTCGCAAGAACGGCGTGAAACAGTGAAGTTTTAGTTTTTTTTCCCCTTCACGGCGGCATGGACCCAATTTGCTTTTTTTTTTTCTTCTTGTTTATTTATTTGTATTTCATGTTTTTTTAGAGGAAAAAAATGTGATCATAGAATATTTTTGTAGTTTTTAACGTGCAACAAAAAATGCGTAATGTAAATCTACGTCAACCTTCAGGAAATTTGAGTGATTATAATGTATCCAAGCGGATTTCACACCTATCACGTTTTCACTGTTGTTACGCCATATAATCGTGAAGTCGGTCCCACTCGCTCCGTGGCAATTCAATTGCATTCATCTCGGTTGCAATTTCATCATCCTCGTCCAATAGTTCCATCTCTAAAGCGCTTGGATTTGTCTCCACTCTTAATAAATGCCTCGTCAACAACTCCAGTTCATTGAAAGAAGTTGTGTACACCCATTGTTGTCACGACAACTGCAACTTGTGTTGGAAACAAATGGCATGGCATACTGTCAAGTATTTTCCATCTTTATATGAACCATTGGCTAAATTAACCACTTCACATTCCATTTGAGACTAGTCCTATAAGACCACAACCTAATAATTTGGAAACACGTGGAGATTCACTTGAGCAGAAAAAACTCGAGTTGCGTGTTTACACTCGACGAGCAGCAACACTACAGATTATCACATCCCAAGATCACTGTCAATAATCTGAACTAGAGGTAAACACTTGCCTATTGCTCTTCGGAAAGGCACTAGAATGTGCATTCAACATCCTCTAGCAAACTTTATATCTTATGGTCATTTGTCCTCAACTTTTCAAGCTCTCACAGAAAAATATCAACTATCGAGTTGACAAGAGATATTCATGAAGCTCTACAGGTACCCGAGTAGAAGAAAGCAGTACTTAAAGAAATGCAGGTTTAAAAAAATTAAAGCTTGGAAAGTGGTGGAATTAACAAAAGGGAAGAGACCAGTGGGCTGTAAGTGGGTCTTTACCATCTAATATTATTTCAGATGGGACAGTTGAAAGACATAAGGCTGGTTGGGAAATGGTCTACTCAAACTCATGGAGTAAACTATACCAAACATTTGCATCAGTGGCAAAACTCAACTCCATTTAAATTCTTCTATCTCTTCAGCTAATCTTGACTAGCCTCTTCATCAAATGGATGAAAAAAAATGCATTTCTCAATGGAGTATTAGAGGAAGATGTATTTATAGAGACTTACCACCGGGTTTTAGAGAAGGTTATGGAGAAAATAAAACATGTAGGTTGAAGAAGTCCTTTTTATAGTTTGAAATAGTCACCAAAGCCTGGTTTGAGCGATTCTCAAAGTGAACTCAAAGTGACGAATACACTCAGGGACAAGTGGATCACACTTTCTGTAACACATCATACTTATTTTTCATGATTATTATGTCTACCTAAATTATTTTCATTAATATGATATTTATTTTCTAATTAATATAATTATCATCCTCGTGACTAATCCGTGTTTTTTCAGTGGAATGTACCTTGAAACCTTAGATGAATCACAAGCCAATAGATTCAATTATAATGTTTATATTTTATTAACTCATATTAAATTATATTATGTACTTTATTCGATTTTGTATCGTCTTGCTTTTGAATTGAACCTAGATGTTGAGTTGGAAGATATATATAATTTAATAATGACAAGATAGTTAACAACGAAAATTTAGTAAATGAATTGAATTGATTGAAGGACTAAATAAGTTAATAGGCTAATTAAGGGTATTATTACTTAATCAGCAGAAATTGCACCCCACTAAATATCATTAGTTAAAAAATCAATATCCCCCATTTTATCTCTTCCTTGTGTCTCGCCAAGATAAATCAGCCCCCCAAGTTACATAATTCTTCTTCACGCTCCCGGAATTAGAATCTTATCTCGTGTGATAAGGTATTCAGATTTATTTTTATATTATTATTTCTATTAATCTCTGGATTTAATTGGGTTTTGGAAATCATGCAGATTCATTTAATCATTAAAAAATTTAATTCATTGTTCCGGTACACGTTTTTGTATAAATATGTATGCATATATGTATGTTCTCTTCACACCATCCCTTTCTAGTGCCAATTATCAATAATTACTTATTTTTTTCATTCACACGTGTCATCTATGTTAATTATTTATTTCTGGCTTAAAAATCAACTTCAAAGATGAACACAATCATAATCAAGTCAACTGGATTTTTGTTCTACCCATTATTTAATTTTAAAACTATTTGCACATGCAGTGGAATTGATATAGATTTATTGCTGTGAATTTTTGTTAACATTAGATAAAGGGTACAAATGTGGTCCTAATTGCTAAGTATGAGATTTGATCACTTGTTAATTTGACTTTTTTATTCATTCTTGTCGTCCTTGTAAATTCTCGCTCTTTAACGACTTATTTTTCACAAATAGTTTGTAAGCATCTTGCTGTAAGTTAATTATCACAAGGTGGTGGTATCAAAGAAACATAAATTAATTCTTGGAGCCTTTGAAATTTAACTCTTCCTTCACTAGTGTTTGATTATTTTCTATTTGTCACTAAATTCTCTAATGGTACTTAAGATTGGAGTATATATTTAATCTACTATGACAATAATAAATAAGTAGAAGTCATTTTAATCAATCGTAATGAACTAGGATTTTTGGGCATGTTGACCTCGTGGGCGGTTAGGAATATCTCAACTTGCCATTTTAAATGTAAATTGCTAAGAATTTTTAGTAAGTGAACCGCCCTTTATCTTCATGCATACTTTACATCATTAAATGTGTTAACCAAATTTGTTATTGTGTTATCTAAATTGTCTTTATGTGAACATGATATTTGATTATTACATTTTATGTCATTAATGCTTCTCTTGACATAATCATGCACGTCAATGCATCCATAAGCATACATGAGATTTCAAGAAAATTTTGAAAGGTAAATGAGTCAATTCATGTTTTAAAAAGATATGTATCCCGATAATTTTATTACGAGATATATGTCTATGCTATGAAGGGTGTAGGGGGACCGGTGCATCCGATCAATGTTCAATGTCAATGTTAACCGCTTTATAGTATTACTGGTAGGATCAATCGGGTTCCAAATAATAATTATCCACTGCATTCTGATTGGTTAAACGATACACAAAGTGAGTTCACGTTATTAATGTTAAGTTTTTTTTTTTTAAAAATGAAAGGAAATAAATACATAATGAAAAATACTTTATTTTAAAGTAATTTATATGCATATCATAAATATGCATCATATGCATGAAATTGGCTTACTGAGCGTTAGTTAATCCTACATTATCCCTCTCCATTATCACATGTTGAAGGCAAGATGATTCAAGATGACGACTTCTGGTGACATGGATCCAGTACTATCATATTTAAATGTTGAATTCGTTTTTGTGATAAAAGTTTCAATTTAATTGTTCTATATTTTATTAAGAAAAAAATATTTTAAAATAAGAAGTCATTGATATTTATTATGTCAAAGAAAAATTTAATCATTTTCCACATTTATAATTTTAAGAGAAAGTTAAATAATAATATCTCCAAATCTAAGTATCTAGATTTTTGGGGTGTTATAGACTTGCCCAATTGGTACTAGAACTAAGTTTAAGTCATTTTTAAGGAAAATGTTAAATGTTTGAATCCTGGAGAATGCAATAGAAAGCTATGAAGGGATAAGCGGGCAGTACATTGATATAACGACTTGGGCACGACGTTCTGGTCGTTACAAAAAATGTGCATTTTTTTGTAACGACCCAGGCATCATGCCCAGCCTTTCTTTTACATTTGGTCTACTTTGGGAGGAAATCTTCCATCTCCCTTCACAGTTTTTTGTCGTGTTCCCCATGATTAGAACACCCGATCTCCTTTAAAAGAGATTTAAATTGAATCCAGATATCAATTAAGAGACTTGTCCAATTGGTATTAGAATTTAACTTAAGTCTCTCTTAAGGGAGGTCGTATGTTCGAAATGGAGAATGCGACAGAAAGCTGTGAGAGGTAAGAGGGAAAATTCGCCCCCACCAAAGCGGACAATACGTAAGAGAACGATCGGACATGAGGTCTCGATCGTTACACTTTCTTTTACAAACATACTTCTGATGGAAAGATCACTATTTTAATAGTCGATGTTGATGACATCATTCTAACATGAGATGATTATAAAGAACATGTAAGATTGAAGAAGTCTCTTGTAAAGGAATTTGAAGTTAAAAAACCTAGGACAAATGAGGTACTTTCTAGGTATGGAGGTGGCCAGAACAAAACGAGGAATTTCCATCTCTCAGCAAAAATATACCTTAGATCTTCTCAAAGAAACATGAATGTTGGAAGCAAGCCTATAGAAATGTCCATCGAAGTAAATAAAAAGAGAAAAATTGAAGAAGTGGGAGATCCAGTTGATCAAAGTCAGTATCAAAGATTAGTGGAAAAACTTATCTACATATCACGTTCTAGACCTGATATTGCATTTGTACAAGTGTTGTAAGTCAGTTCATGCACTTTCCATTTGAAGTTCATCTTAAAGTGGTTTATAGGATCTTGAGGTACTTGAAGATAATACCTGGGAAAGGTTTATCTTTTGGGGAAAATGAGCAATGTAACGTTGAAGCTTTTATAGATGCAAATTGGGGCAAGTTCAGTAAAGATGGCAGATCAACGTCGGGTTACTATGGTTTGGGAGAATTTGGTGGCTTGGAGAAGCAAGAAACCAAATGTAGTGGCTCGTAATAGTGCTAAGGTTGAATTTCGTGCATTAGCTCAAGGAACATGTGAGCTAACATGGATCAATCAGCTTCTAGGAGAGTTAAAACTACCAGGTGTTGTTCCTATGAAGCTTTACTGTGATAACCAAGCTGCAATATGTACTGCAGATAATCCTGTTTATGATGATCGAACCAACATCTTGACAGACACTTCATCAAGGAAAAAGATTGAAGGAGGAGTCATTTGCATGACCTATGCCCGGACATCTCAACAAGTTGCCGATATCTTTACTAAAGGATTACCAAGACCTCACAATCAAGCTGGGAATGATTAACTGATATTCGCCATCTTGAGGGAAAGTGCTGAAATATTTTGTAGATTAGTTAATTTGTAAATTAATTACTGCTTTGATTGAGGTTTTTTGGAGTAGAATCAGGTTATATTTATTTTAAATTCAAATCCTTTATTCCGTGGGAATAGTTCCTGATTTGTTGGGATTTGATTGCTCTTAGTTACTGTAATTCTCCTCTATTTAAAGAGGCTCATTTTCTGATTTATAATATCATCAAAACATTCACTCTCAACTTCTTATAGGGTAAATAGTACTAAATGTTCTCAATATTTATAATATATCCCTTTCTATTAACTTATCCATCCAACCACCTATGGCTGCCCGAGGAAAAAAATGACATTTATAAACATATTCAAAAAGTAAATCTCATATAGCCACCCTTCATCTCGATAGCGCTAAGCCTTCCTCTCAGTCTCAAGCTCTGAAACACCATGGTCAGCATAAAGCTATGTCTGAGAAGTTCGACACTATTAAGAAATGATACTTGGCAACAAGTCTAACCCCTTCCAAAATTTTAGCTGGTTGCAAATGACTTTATACACTTATCCGAACTTATAAACTTGATTATTTATTATTAATTGAGCACATATCTACCTAAGTTAGAGTAAATATATTAATTCTAAGTAAAATTTGGACTTGATACAATTGACGAGAAGAAGATGATTTCGAGCCTAACTGGAATTGATGTAGAGTAATTTTAATTTAACCAGATTGCACTTTTATCTGTTATGAGAATTAAAATAACAATCAGACGAAATTTACAAGTTTAGAGAGCTAAATTAAATATTTGGCAAGTCTGGGAACTCACTTGCAAACATTCAAATCTAGCAATGGATCAATTATGGATTATTGTGGACAATGAGAATTGAATTGTAAATATTTATAAATGAAGAACCCACCATACAAATAAGAAAGGACCCGAGCTAAATCAAAAGAAAAATTTAGGGACCAAGTTGAACAAGGACTACAAAGAGGGGGCTATAAATACAACCATTTATCATTCCTTCAAAGAGAGGCTCTTAGGATGCAATAGATATATATTTTACAAAGAAGAAGCCTCAGGAGAAAGCTTTTGATCAACAAACTCATATTTCTTACAAGGTTTGAAGAAGCTTTTATATGCAAAATAGGGATGGCAAACCTCCTCTGCCCCGTGCCGCCAGGCTAGGTAATTCCTCGTCCCGTTACCCGTTTAAGGCGGGGCAGAGCCCTTTCCCCATTTACTATCCATTTAATTTTATTTTTTAAATTTTTGATAATTCATTTTATTGTCCACATTCATTAGACTAAGACAAAAATATATTTTTTAATATTTACTTATTTTTAAAAGTTAAATTATTCAAATATATTGATAAACTAAAACTTTTAATGTTTTTTAAATAATTTTAGTTGCCATTTTTTATTAGAACTAATGAAATTTCGTGAATTTTTTCATTTAAAGTATTGAATTAAAAAAAAAAATTAAAAAAAATGTTAAACAGGGCGAAGCGGGCACCCGTTACCCGTCCCTGCCCCGAGGCAAAGTTACCCACTTCGTCTCCATCCCGAATACCAATTAAGTGGGAGCGGGGCCCGCTGGTATCGGGTCTATTAGGTTTTTTTGGCCATTCCTAATGCAAAATATACGTCCATACCCAATTCATACACAATTATCTGGTCTGAAGAAGAAGAAGAAGAATAAAGGAGATTGATCAGGGAGTCATTGAAGAAATTTAACAATTCAAGATCAATCTTCATCTTCTTTATACACTTTAGTTATGGGGATGTTATATCCATCCAATTTCTATTTTTGTAATATGATGATGCTAGCTATCTTTATAGATGCTAAGATAACTTTGAACCATGTGTTTTGATGTTAAATTCCAGATTTTGACATTGTATGTTTATTTGGTTTTGAATGATTGTTAGGAGTTTAATGCCTTATTTTATAATTTCCATTGATATTCGCGAGAATGAATAAGAATTGTAGCCTTTTTTATCTATTGGTATACCATGTTATCTATTTGAAAGTTTTTGTGATTAAATTTTTATATGTTTGCATCTTTCATAGAGATGTATGAGGGACATGTGTGATAGACTTAATTTGAATAATGATGTGAGTACAGGGAAGAAAAGAATAGAATTGATACAGAATTTTGAATTTCACTCACATGGGGGTGGGCCCAATGTAATTAAAATATTGGTAAAACCCCCCACCCCACCCCACCCACTGCTGTGTGTATTCTGTCTGGTACAGGAATTTGGAATTTGAATTTTTGTACCTATAGCATGGTTCATAATTTTACTCTAGAGAAATAAATTAAAAATATTGATCTTCAATATCCAAAGAATTGTTTTCAAATAATGTAATTAATATGAAAAAGGAGCTATATAGGGGGATTGAAGTCCTGATGGTTGCTATTAATTGAGTTTCATAATCATCTCCCATTAGTTCGTTAGTTTGTTAATTAATTTAGTTATAGGTGTACTTACTAATTGCAAAAATCTTCCAATTTTTCTATTCGATTGATTGAGGATTGATTAAATATTTAGTTCTCGTGACATCGATACTTGGATCCATATCCATTCCACTTGCTGATTTTAGCATAACAAATTTTGGGTGTCGCTACCGGGGACTCTAGTTATTTAGTTAGTTTTTAGTTAATCCTAAATTTAGTTTAATTTTTTTAATTTTTTTCCTTTCTCTTTTTTAGTTGATCTACTCGTTTTTCTTAATTTCATTGATAGGGAACAAGAAATAGCAAGAATTATGGGGATTATTGCGCTTTCAAGTATGGGGTATGAACGAAGTTTATGAGGATGACTTGCCCTTGAAAGTACTATGGGGATTATTGAGATTTAAAGTGCACGATAAACAAAGGAAATCTTTCTAAATGATCCATATGTTGAAATTAATGAAGACAACAAGTCTTTAGGGGACTTCCTCGTCATTCAACCCGAGGAAATAACAAGTAATAAATAAGAGAGTGTAGAGAACGAGTAATTAGTCATAATAGAGCCTATCGAATTCTCTAGCATTCATTGAAAATGGAATTAGCGTGTAATCCTCTGAATTCTTTGTATGCTCAATAATTGATTGTGTGATTAAAGTCGATGAATAGATTGAAGTTTTCATAGTTGTGTTTGAGTCGAGTGGTGTAGGCAAATCATATTATGTCTAAAAGAGCAAAGTAAGAGTTCAGAGGATAATTGAAGTTTGGTGCAAAGTCAATCTAATCAAACTAGGCAATAACTCCAAAACTCCATTAAAAGTGCTGTGAAACATTATTGCAAAAAGTTGGGCAAGGACTATAAAACAAGTGCTTAATGGAAGCAACCCATTTTTCTATCTTTTACTTGTCTTTAATTGTAATTTACATTGTATGTAGTGACTTATGATTTCATTTAGTACTTCAGAACATTTAATTATTGTTTTCTAGAGTTTTATACTTAGGGTCATATTCTTAGCATTAAATTATGTCGAATTTTCTGTCATCCTATACTCACAGTCAATAAAGGATTAGTATTAACTCCCGTAAGATTACATTGGTAATTAATTTTTCTCTTTCTTTTCAGGTATCACGGAAATAATCGACAAAATGAGCAAGGAAGAAAAAATGAAGATAAGAGATCAAGTGCTACTGGAGAGCATTGTCATATGACAAGATGAGTATTGCTATCCGTTCTTTTAAGTTTATGTTGTGATCATAACGAGGACAATATGTATTTCAAGTTTGGGAGTGTAAACTTTGTTATTTTTGCTACATTTGTTTGTTTGTGTGAGATTTAATCATCAGAATTCAACAACTGAAAATTTTGAAAAATTAAAAAAATATTTTCTTTTTATATTTTTACTTGTATGAGTTGGATAACCTTACTTGAAAAAGATGATATTAGCTAAAATTGTTTATGGTTCATGATCTGTGACTAGCTGATGCAATTTTGCTAATTTGATTCTTGTACATGTGAGATGTACTATCTTAAGAACAATAGTCATGATGAACAACATGCATTTTTTTGGATTGAGTACATTGATAACATAGGTTAAATGGACTTAGATTGTCAAAATCAAAATCATATTACGTAATGCAACCACGTAACTAATTAAAAGGACTATTTTTGGATGATTAATTTGATGTTTGGAGCTATTTAGATAGGTGTTAATTCCATGTTATCCAATACTTTTATGAAATGTATTTAGCAACCAAGTGGAACCTACGTAGTAACCCATCCTAGAGGTTTAATCCCAATTACTTGTCCTAAGGAAAGAAATTGCACTAGTTGTGACAAGTTAAAAAAGTTACATAAATTGTAGTATGGAGCTAGTCTTGAGTAATCACACCTATTAATCACTAATGTTTAGGACACGATCTATCGAAAAAGAAGACTGCATGTAGTGTATAGTGAAAACTACCTTCAAAAACTAAATAAAAGATCCCAAAGTAGAAGAAGAGACACAATGAAAAAAAGAAAGAAAAGAAAATCACATAAAGTGTGTCGAGGTAGTGACGAAACAACTATAAGCACAGTTTCTATTCGGCTAAGCCTTGATCACTTAAGTTGGGAAAACACTCAAATCTAGGGAAAATCTTCACATATTGAGGTAGTTACTTTTATTAGGAAAACCTAAACAAACTTAAGTGGAAAATGAAAGATTATTGGAAAATCAACCTTAGAATGAACATTCTAGGTACAAGATTGAAAGAAAAGTTTAGGGTCAGTATGTAACGAGAGAGAAATAAAATAATTGATCATTGAAGACCCGAAAATAACAAACCTAAAAGTTTATGTTAATTGAATTAGCTATGAACATACTTATCGATCAAGCATTGAATTAGTGAATTTATTTTGGTAAAATTACTTATGAGCCTTTCATGAATTTTCAAACCGTTTCACTACTTAAGGAGAATATGGCAAGCTATTTAATACATTTTTTTTATTTTTACTTGTATGTTTAGCAGATAATCTTACTCAAAACGAACAATAATTTATTTTAGAGTATTTAATAAGTGTATTTTAGCGTATCACACGCTTCTTCTATTTCTTTATATAGTTATAAGATTAGTGTTAGAAGTCTAACTAAGTGAAAGTGCCTATGAATTAGTTCTAAGAAAGCGTATGTTTATGGATACACTTATTCTATTCGGACTTCTAAACTAGAATAAGTATGGTTAATTGAGTGATATCACCTAAGTTAGTATAAATATGTTATTTATGCGCAAAATCCCATGCAAAGAAAGGCGATTTTGAGCCTAATTGGAGTTTTTTGAGAGTGATTTAAATTTGACCTAATTATACGTGATCAATTAGAAGAAATAAGAGAGCAATCAAATAAATTTTAAGTTTCAAGAGCTAAATCTGTTATTTGCAAAGCTTCGGGACTCAATTTGCAAAATTTTGGAACTTGCAAAGAATAAATTACGGATGATTGTGGAGAATGATGATTTAATTGTAAAATTTAAAGATGAATGACCCATTATGAAAATAAGGAAGGACTCAAGCAAAACCAAAAGAAAAATTCAGGGACCAAGTTAAATATGGACAAGAAAGAAGTGCTTGCGATTACAAGTGTAAAAGTTTTGTGAACAAACGAGTTTACTGTGACAATCGTACGATTGAACTGGTCTCTACCATGCAAGACTTAATGGTCAAAAAATATTTCGTTTCATATTTTGATTCAACCTTTACTTGAAAAGCATCTATGGTACAAGTTTTGACCTAATTCTTAGGCTATAAATGCAATCATTCATTCAAAGAAAGGCTCTTGGGACACAATAGACATGTATCTTACAAAGAAGAAGCCTAAGGAGGAAGCTTTTGATACCCAAAAAAAAAAAAAAAAAAAAAATTGTTACATAGTTCTTACAAGTGTTGAAGTAGCTTTTATATACAAAATACATATTCATACCAAATTCATACAAATTTCTTGGTTTGAAGAAGAAGAAGAATCAAGGAGATTGATCGAGTAGCGATTGGAGAGATTCAACAATTCAAGATCACTCTTCATCTTCTTTGTACGCTTTGATTATGGGGAAGTTATATCAATCCAATTTGTGTTTTGCAATATGATGATGCTAGGTTAATTCTATAGATGCTAGGATAACATTGAACCTTATATTTTGATATTTGATATTAAATCATAGATTTTGACATTGAACGTTTATTTGATTTTGAATGATTGTTCGATAATTCATATAAAGTTCATAAGTACTGCAATTAAAACTAATTTTTTGCTTATTCTATGCTTGATTGATGTATGTGCATAGTTAATTTAATCATCATGGCTTTTAAGTTTGTTATTTTTCAAAGATATGATATGACGATATGATTAATTTGATGCGTGAATTGATATTTTTATTCAGAATTGCACAATTATTTGTGTCATACTGAGCATTTTCATATATCCACCATTTTTCCTACCTCTCACAGGCTAGAACGGATTATCGGTTGGCAGGCGATGAGTTGTTATTGTTGTGTTTGGATTCATTGGACCTAATAAAATAAACTTGTTGCAATATAATTAAATATTTTATATTTCTAGCAGTAACCTTATTTTGTTAATTTATTTATCTCGTTCCTTTATTTGAACTTAGAACACGTTCTGATTGTGAACTATATTGTTTATGATGTTGAATTTGTGAAATCAATATTTTATCATATATTTATTTGTCTATCATGTATAACAAAACATGGTATGCGTAAATAAATTAAGTGGATTAGATTTTAGCGTAACCTGTTTGGAGAAATGGATCAATAAACATTATTTAAGATTCTAGCAACGGCAAATTTAGGGACGCTAACTGCACATATTAACTGTAGATTTAATTTTCTAAATGTAAGTTTCCTTTTTAATTTTAAAAGATCACATTGGGTGAGATTTTCATGATGTGCATTAATTATGTGATAAATAGATAAATTAAAGAATATGGAAATTTTCAAATTAATCTTGTTTAAACCATCTTTACATAAATTTCTTGGCAATTATTTGTCACGTAAATTTTTTTTTATGAAACGTTTGGTAGCGATTAAAATTCTAAAATTCGGGTTGTTACAGTATACGTTTTTACATAAACAAGTATCAAATTAGCAAAAATATCGCATCACTTATTCACAATTCATGAAACAAACAATTTCAAATAATTTCAATTATCCGACAAGACTATCTAACTCACAATAACATATAAAATAAGAAAATATTTAATTTATTTATGATGATTTCCTTTTAGAACATATCACACAAACAAGTAAACGGACTTAAACTCACTAATCTACACCCCAAACTTAAAATACACTCGTTCTGTAAAATATTTTCATCACACTTGAAAAGGAATAAAAAAAATAATTACAAATATACTCAAATGTGAGCTTATGCTAATTTAATTTGGAATGACAATGGCAACCTAGTTATGACTTAAAACAAATAAAGAGGAAAAAACAAAGAATTTTTTTTTTTTAAATTTAAAATTTTAAGATTATAATTTTTTTTTTCAATTTTAAAAAAGAAATAAAAAAGAATGAAAATAATAATAATAAAAAAAAATTAATTAGTTTTTTTTTTTTTTTAATTTCGTTTGGTCAAACGCTAATTAACCACAATTTACAAAGCCGCGATTGCCCTAGGGAAAACAAGTTCAGTTTTGCCCAAACCTGAGGTAAAATTCGTAGTATTTTTTAAACCTGGAAAAATTCTAAGGGCAATTATGGAATACTATTTTCTATATGCAAAGCATTGACGTATAATTAAAACGTTAAAGGTTAGAAATATGTGTTCATTTCCATTAGTTCTTGATTTATAGTCTCAAACTCGATTTTGAACAATTGTTTTTCATAACTCTTTGAACAGGCTACACTTCTTATGCCCTTCAAGATTTTACTTTGCCTTCTTGAATATGATGTGATTTGTATTAATTACCCGATTCAAGCTCAATTAAGAATACTTCGATATCTTTATCGCAGTCACAAAATCAATGAAATTGGAGGTTTTTTATGCAAATTCTAGCTTTTTTGAATGCCGTTGATTCGTTTAGCTCCGTCATGATTAATTTCTTGATTTGTAGATGTTCTTCTTCTTTAATTAATGATTCATCGGGTAGAATAATGAAGAGATCTTCCATAAACATATTATTTGGTTCATCTAAAATTGTTTTTTCAATCGTTTTATAGTTAAGCATCTTGAAGACATCTCACTAGCATGCTTCACCATCATCTTCTTCTTTAGTTCTTTATATGGATCATCGAAATAGCTTTCTTCACTTTTTTTGTAGTGATCAATAACAAGTAAATTTTAGCATGATCCACATTATTCACAAGTCGGTTTTCTTTTCTATAAACAATAGATGTTATAAATAATCACACTGATAAGTCACCTCTTCGAGTAAGGTAGGTGGATTGTATCTCATCTGGCAAGGACATCTTCGGGGGGTGGGTTTAAAGACTTTTGGAGAATTTAAAAATTTAGGTGTATTCAATTGAGATTTTTAAAGATTCTCTAAAACTTTAGGTATATTCAATAGAGACTTTTTAAACGTCTCTAAAAATCTCGGGATATTCAATTAAAACATTTTAAGAGTCTCTATAAGTTACGA
>CAIGRN010160483.1:0-17941 GCA_903798345.1 Fraxinus anomala | reverse complement strand
TATTCTCTATTTTATAACACTTCCGTTGTCATTGAATTTTAAATACCGAACTTATCGAAATGTTATCATCATATGCCATTTCGGCACTCACCGTTTATAAATTTAATATGGTAGACAAGATAATGGATTTGATCAAGTTCATCAAATTCGTAACTTATAAAACAAGGGGCTAGTAAGTTCAGCGGCAACTCGTGTAACTTTTAAATTTTAAAGGTTATTGTGAAACTTAAATTTCAATTTGGAGAACTTTTAAAATTCAATAGCACTTAAGAAACGTTTAAGAAAGTTCGTGGCAATTGAAATACTTAGGCCATGTTTGGTGTTGGTTTCGATTTTCAGTTTTCTATTTTGAGTACGAGTTTTAAGGTTACTAAAAATAAGTTTGGTTATCATTTTGAAATTTTTTTCTTGAAACGGAAAATTATAAAATACATTTTGCATGGAATTTTGAGAATTATTTTATGAAATTTGATTGATTAGTAAAATAAAATAATTTCATGTATTTTATTATCGAGCAATATATACCTTTATTTGATAGGGAATTAAATTAAGTCAATAATTAATTTTAATCACATATTTCATAAAAATCACAACTTTTAAACAACTTTTATCGAAATCTACTAAAAATATGATTTTAATGAATATTTTTATATGTGTTCATTAAATATATATATATCTTTTAGATTTCTTATGTAAATATTCACTAACCGTTTGAACTATTTTTTTATATTATTAAAAATAAGATTTTCTTAGAATTTTTTAAAATTTTAAAGAATTTTTTTTATAATTTTAGATTTTACTTTTTTTTTTTAAGAATTTTCAAATATTATCTTTTTTAATGTCACAAATTTTTGTGTTATAATTTTAACCTTGTTTTCAAATATGCATTATAAAAAGCAAGAATCAAAATAAGTTTTGAGTGTTTTACAAAACTGAAAATTGAAAACAACAAATTAAATGCACCCCTTTTTTATTATCCTCATATTTCGTATGACTCGCAACTTATGAGCATTTAAAAGCACCCAAGACAAACGTTGGGAATGGCATAATGCTTAAGCCAAAACTTTTAATTTTTTTGAATTATATTATATGTGTAAAAATTTAAATAGTATGAAAAAGTAAAATAATAATAAT
Source organism: Fraxinus anomala (assembly GCA_903798345.1). Lineage (NCBI taxonomy): Eukaryota > Viridiplantae > Streptophyta > Magnoliopsida > Lamiales > Oleaceae > Fraxinus > Fraxinus anomala. The sequence goes on along the minus strand of CAIGRN010160483.1, from coordinate 16,807 downwards.
ATTAGGTAAATAAAAAGTCAAATTAGAAAATGAGACAGAAAATGTAGATATTTGAAGAAAAATACTCGTTGTATATTATCATTTACAGATTGATGATGTGGGATAAACTGAATTAAAAATTATAAAAATCTCTTTACTACTTAAATGGTTGTACTTATATAATGTATGTTGATGACAATAAGAATTCGAGGAATTTTTTTTTTATTGGTTGGCGAGACTTTGACTTTAGATGTACATATATAGCACAATCGATATTTTAATCTCCTTCCTCGTCTCCTTTGTGCCTAGCCTCCCGAAAATATTTTATGCGACGATAGATGGCTGAACCGACTTGTTACCATTTCACGTCTGCCTTTGCATTTTGAATATGTGATTGCGGTTATGTCAGCCAATACGAGCACCAATATTTTTCCAGCCATGCCAACTTTTCAACATCTCTTAAACAACTAACATGATAAGCTACGTGGATTGTAATTTGTAAGCAGGGATGTTTCACTTTAACATCGTTAAAATCTCGATATTTAGTTTTTTTTTTTTATATATAGTAATGTTTCTGACCTTCAAAATTTTTAGCACCATCGTTCTCTATTTGGATATCGGGAAAAGTTCATTCAGTATGAAAATGTAAGAATTTTTACTAAAAAGCTGAATAGAGTAGCTTTCTTAAAGCTAAGCTTCAAATGCGTGGCTTTAGTTGACTTATTTTGAATGTATATAGGTTCATATTAAAAATAAGACACACATTTTATGCTTTGACTCCTAATTCGTAACTAACGACAAACGTAACCAACCTTCGATGTCATTTGTACTTATATCCCCAATATTTTTTTTGTGATCGACATAATACTTAACCTTTAAAAATTATGCGCTGCTTAACCAGATGAATGGATTACATCCATTTGGCCGATTGTCCACACAATTGACATGCATATTCAAAAACTAAAAAGGATAAAATTGTAATTTTAATATTCACAGTTAAACAAATTTAAAAATGAATGAAAATATAGAACAAAACAAGCAAAAAAAGAAAAATGTTATCTCATTCTCCACCCCACCATTGGCACGCAACCAAGCACCCCCATCCCCAACACCACCATGAACAAGTGAGGGATTGTATCAGGTATTCTGAGAAAGCTAATAAGAAAGCTAATACAAACGAGAATTCTTTTATTTTCATACATAACAAACTGACTTGCATATAGAACAATACGTGAAGTTATATGACATGACCCGCATAATGGAAGGAATAATAGCTTAGATTGATTGATGTGCCGACATTTGGTGGTGGTGGGGGGTAGAGTGGAGTTTAATTAAAGAAGATGATAATTTATTTTCTTTCTTAATTTACTGTTTTTTTTCTCTCTCTCATTACTATTTTCTTTTTATTTCCTGATTTTTTTTTATATTTTCATTTTTAAATACTTTAATTAAGAATAACAATTTTACTCTTTTCAATTTTAGGGAATGCTCGTCAAATTAATTGAATAATAGAGAAATGGATGGACATAGAAGGGAAAAATGGAATTATTGAAAATTCTTATATTTGGTGTAAATAAATAGTGTTATATCATATTTCGTGTAATACAATTCATTACTCTATGCCCATGTTTGGGCTTCATTATTTCAAATTATAATGAAAGTAATATTAATTTTTTGAATAATATATAGTTAAAAATGAAGGGAATTTTTTCAAATTTACGTATAATATTATTGTAGAATATCTGGATGATAAAAGGATAGAGAAGAATAAATTTTAATTTAATGAGAGCCAAATATGGACTAAATTTTGCACTATACTAGGAATATCACTGCAGAGGGTTTTACACCAACTACATCAAATTTGACAGAGATGCCCAAATAGTCACGACTTCGTGGGCTTATATCAGTACATGGCCCAAACATAACCCGGCGGATGAAGTAGCTCAAACATTACTTAAAAGTTAAATTGCATCTTAAGTCCCCATAAATATACATTCTCAATTTATACCCTCAATGAAGGCACGCAATGCTTTCAAACCTAGCATCATAGATTAAGCGGTTTAGAACAAGATTAATGAAAGGAAATGTGTTATCTAAGATTGGTGAGAACATGATTTTAAACAATTTTACAATTTTGATTATTTATATTTAACCAGATTAATTCTTAAGCATCTATAATCGATTCGATTTTGAGATTTGATAACATTGCATCAAAAGATTGTTTTTACTAGTTTATTTTGATTAGTTAAGGTTTGCATTTTGTTGGTTTCTTTTGCTGAATTTTTGCTTTCTGCTTGTGAATATCTAATTTAGAATTGTTTTGCGCAATCTTTACCAAGTCCGAACTGTATTATGTTAAATTGACTAGTTTCAACGTTGTATTTTGCAAAATTTAATAATTTCAGAGTTAGATTTTCCAAATTTTACCAATTCCAATGTTGGTTTGTACACAAATGTTTGAGCAATAGACCTTTTGTTATTCTTCCTTAATAGACACGTGAAAATTTAGAATAACACAACAAATACTCAGAAAAGTTGAACTTGATATTACATTATAACACTTTTTTACAAAATACTACATAGAAAATCAAATATATTAGAGCAATACAATAATGCAAACAACAACATTCACTAACATTTAATACCAAATAACAACAAAACTAAAAATCTAATTTTCACTATTCACCGCCCACGTCACTATAAAATCACAAAATAATTTTCAACCTTCACTACCTACATCCATCATTCACTATCCATTTATATAAATTCAATTTCTTTATTTGATGTCTTAAGTGAGTGTTGGATTTGAAGATACGAAAATACCATTTGAATTTTTAGCCCTCTCAACCGTTTTTAACTGGTAATCTAATGAATATAGACAATTGGGGATATTCTACAATATTTGGTCAATTTAGAGAAATTTGCACTAAAATAAAATGCTAATGAAGACATTTAACAAGAATTAATTTAGTTGTACAACTAGTGAGTTGTCAAGATCCGTGCTGCTGATTTAAAAAATAATTTTTTAAATAGATAGATAGACCCAAGTATGAAAAAATTGTACAAGTGGCATGAATTTCACAAATATGCAAACGTTAGGGGATATGCGCAAATTACCCAAACAAATTTCTTACCCTAATTATCTTTTTCGTAAACAAGTTTGACTGGACGTAACAATATCAATAAAAAAACGCCCGCTTTCGTCGCGCCTCCCCAATCTTCTTCTTCCCCAAATCTCCGCCCAATCTCCACCGTCCGTTGGTTCCCAATCCCTCGATCTCCTCCATTTCTCCGCCACTCCTCAATCCTCCGACCAGCAGACTCTTCAAATTCTTCGTTATATTTTTAACTTCCAAATTTGATGGTATTTTTTCTTTATCGTTTTTGCTAAATTATTCGACTCATAATTCAATTTCATACTTTTTTCGTAAGTTTTAGCTTAGGTTCTTTTAATTTTTGGTTTCTTGACTGTTGATTAATTAACTATGAAGTTGAATATTGCTGCATTCTTATCCCTTAGTGAACATGCCTTTTTTTTGGTTTTCTGAAATTGATGTTAATTAATGCTCGATAATTATAGGGAAATGGCTAACTAAACAATGGTTTTAAGAAGGTTAAGTGCATATTACTATATACGACTCGCTCTCTCTATCTCTCGCTCTCTCTCTCAAGGTTTGAGTCATCAATATTGTGTGAATTGAATGCTGTAGGTTTATAGAGGGTGTTCTTTACTGTTCTAATTTGAAGTGAAGATGGATGGTATGCATGGGAGCGAAGCAGGAATGATAGGCCATTATATGCAAGAGCAAGATCACCACCATCATCATCATCATCCTGGGCTGCATCATCATATGAGCAATGGGAATGCGATGGGCCATGATGAGCATGGCCACGATAGTGGTGGTGGAGAAAGTGAAGGTATGGATGGGGAGGTCTCTGCTGATCCCGGGAACTTATCTGATAACCATGGTGCATTGGTGTCTCAAGGAGGGAGCACTGAGGATAATAACCAGCTAACACTCTCTTTTCAGGGGCAAGTTTATGTTTTTGACTCTGTATCTCCTGAAAAGGTACCTTCCTTATGCAGTGAGAATTTTAATACTTCATTTAGTGTATTTTAAACTATTAATATCTGCTAAACCGAGGTAAATTTATAGGTTTGAATCATGTTATTATCTGAAAATGAATAAAGATTGTGAGCTTACTTGGTTGTTTGACTACATCTTTTTCCTATCAGGATGGTTGTACTACAAGTATAAGCTTTTACTCATCATAGTATGCACAGAGGAGGGCTGCCCAATGGATTGACTACTAAATACAATTATATAGGATGTGTAAAAAATGAAATAGTTGTAGGTGAAACAGAAGAATGAATAGGTGTTTAGTTGTTATTTGGATAAAAATTATGTTGCTATTGAGCATAAAATCAGGAGGGGTATGTTCATTTGACACTTCGAGCATGTAAACTAAATCAGTGGTATCTTTCAGGCATATAGTTATACTATAGTGACTATACGTAGCTCAAAGTATGTGCAAAGTGCCAATTATTCTGCATCTTTCCGTGTTATATGCTGATGGTATACATTGATTTTAAAAGGAATTCTTGTCTTCATTGGGAGGTTTTTTTGTCCTTATCTTAATCTTGTTGAGATGATAAATTAAAGTTGTTTAAATTATTTACTTCAGGTTCAGGCCGTACTTCTATTACTCGGGGGACGTGAAGTACCTCCTAACATTCCTACGGTTCCAGTATCCATGCATAACAGTGGAGTATGAATAATTTGAATCAACTCGTTATATTCAGCATTTTATCTCGTTTAGAACCATCTAACAATCATTTAAAACAGGGTTTATCAGGTACCCCGCAGAAGTTCGATGTCCCTCAGAGATTGGCTTCACTAATTAGATTCCGTGAAAAGCGGAAAGAACGAAATTTCGAAAAGAAAATCCGTTATACTGTTCGTAAGGAGGTTGCTCTAAGGCATGAAGATTTTTTTTTTTGGTGCATTCCACATTATGTTTGAATTTGCCATGGACTTGTCTATTTCTCTTACATGTTCTCTTTGGATTCTACTCTCTAATCTTTTTCCAACTATTGTAGGATGCAGCGAAATAAAGGACAATTTACATCCTCAAAGCCCAGTCAGGATGATTCTGCATCAGCAGTTTCGAGTTGGGAGTCAAACCAAAACTGGGGAGCAGATGGCACTTCATCCCAAATTCAAGAGATTTCGTGAGTTCGCCTCATATGCTCATCCTCATCAACTTTCTTAGTTAGATCTCTTTTACCGACTGTTGCCATTTGCCAACTGTTTGTTATATAGTATTCTTGTTCTTGGTATCTCCCCTCCTTCCTTCTCCTCTCTTTCTGTCACTTTATGTTTGCTCAAGTTACTCTCGACTCTTGAGGTTGTTATACTTTGTATCCTGATGCTAATGTAATTTGGCAAGCTGCTATATGAAGAACACCTTATATCCCTCAATTTTAGTGATGTTAATAAGGCTAAGAAGCTCAGCACAGAACTATGATACTATTTGACTAAACAATGCTTTTAACTAGCGATTTTATATATACGATACTGTGGCAAATGGATTTCGTAATGGTATCATTATGTGGATATGCAAACTGTTGGTTGCTTGGTGCTTCTTGTGTACTGCCAGGAAATGTTAAATGTTCTAGTTCTGTATTTCTGTTAAGCTTCTGGCCCTTGACTTACCGACCTTATTATTTATTTTCCCTGGAAACAAGGATTCTAAAGATATATATAAGCAGGCATCCAGAAGCTCTTTTTTCCTGTTGTGCATCTAGCACTAAATAAGAAATTGATATGTTTAATTGTTCAAAAAGTTCAGTAGCACCATATCACATAGGAGTAATGGAACATTAACTCTTTTTTTGAATATCCATGCCAGCTGTCGACACTGTGGTATCAGCGAGAAAGCAACTCCTATGATGCGACGTGGACCAGATGGGCCGAGGACCCTTTGTAATGCCTGTGGACTTATGTGGGCTAATAAGGTGAATATGGGGATTTTAAGATATATTATTTCGACATTCAGCTTTAAATTGCTCCATATTTTATGAATTTGTCTCTCTCTGTCACCTTAGTTTCTGTCTTTCTTTCTTATTTAGGGGTTATGTGACAAAGTTTTGGCAGATTTTGATAAAAGTTGATGAAACGTGTGGTTAAAATTGAAGTTTGACCTCGTAAAATTTTAGTGAAATTTTATCAAACTAAGAAATAAATCGAGTTTGAGAAGCTGTCATGAAATAGTCTTTAATCACATCCATTACTGCCTATGATTTCAAGGAACTTCTGTGCAAATTCATACACACAGCATGCTGTTTTATGGCTATTTCTCATTGAAGATGTTAGGCTTCATTTTAGATAATCCTCCTGTATTCTCGTTCTTGCTTTCTGCAAGATTTTGTGCTAACAATGAGGGATTTTTTGTTGAAGTAGATAATGTTTGACAAAACAATTTGTGTTGCCAGGGGACAATTAAGTAATCAGTCCCTCCTGTAGTGCACATCCAGATTCAGCAAGGAATCCCATTTTTTTTATCCTTTTCCTATACATTGAGCTTTTCATTTTAGGTTAACAACACTAGTGTTGACTGACCTTTTGCGAATTTTCAAGTTGGTCATTGAAGTTGGTTATTGCTTGAGCTTTTTTCCAACTAACAGAAACGCTGACGTACAATCAAGTTGCAAATAACTTGATTGTCACTTCACCTTTTTTGCTACTATTAGTCCAATATGGACGGAGTGACCAAATAATAGCAATGCCCAAGTAACGCGACCAATTTAAATTTTAAAATATAAACGAATTTTGTGACCAACATAAAATTTCTGTAGAAGTTTATTGACCGCTAAATTATTCAACCTGTTCGTTTCTTGTGATGCTGTCCTCACATCAACGTATGGGATCAAGTCTTTTCTCAATACAAGTATAGATGAGCTGCTCTAGATTACTCGATGTTTGTTTACCTCGTAATTGAGCCAAGTTTCTGAAGTCAATAAGCTAACCACTCCAGTTATATAATTTATTTTAGTTGGAACTGTGAAATAATGACCTCTTTTGCCTTGTGCCTTGTCCAAATTTGCTTATTTTAGGGAACTTTGAGGGACCTCTCAAAGGCAGCAACCATGGGAACAAATCCTCCCCGCAATAGGAGCGACAAGGTATGTTATCCATTAGTGTTCTCTTTGCCATAAATAGTATGTTTGGCTAAACTTAAATTACTTATAAGCAAATAAATAAGTTTCAAGTAAATATTCTTTAATATTTTTTTTATTGGTCAAAGTTGAAAATAAGTTGTGAGAGTTGTTTTTGAAAAATGTACAAGAAAAGTAAGTTATTCAAATATGTTTGGAGACAAAAAAAATTACTTGGACATAATTTCACTATTATGATCTCAGCCAAACATGCTCTAATGTGCCAATGTACATTTAGGAATCTGTGTTTGTGCCTATTGCATGGGGTTATTTATATTTATCTTCTTGCAGAATGAAAATTTAGAGGCGGAGCAAATGGTTCTCAGAGCTGCGGCAAATGGTGATGATTTGTGATTGCCATTTTATACGTTACTTGATAGTATTGACAGAAACAACATATGTAAGATAGGCTGGTTTCCTATTTATATCAAAGTCGAAGTAACGTCTGAAAATGTTTTGATTGAGGGATTGTTATTGTTCATTATTTGTCTCTGTCCTAATGATAATCGACAGTTTCTCGTGTTTTTTTTCCTGGTCCCCCATATACCCCCCATGCGTGCCTGATGCATCTAAATTTTGCATTGGTATTTTATGTTAGTTTTTGAAGGTGAATTTCTCGCTGGAGTCCATGATAAAATTTTAGCTTGTTTTCTTTCTTTAATATTATTCAGTATTATGTAGTTTATTGTACCAAACAAGTCATGCTTTTAAAGTTACATTGTATTAAGCTTTGTGTGATATACCAAACAAAAAATCTCCTTTATATATATATATATTTTTATTTTTTTAGTTAAAAAATTAGAAGGCACTAATTGTAGTTTTTGAAATGAATAGAGGTCACGCTTTAAAACTTTTGAAAGGAATAAATTGCACTTCATTTAATGTTCAAATAGTAATCTTTAAAGATTGCACTTCAATCTTAAATTCAAAAGTTGTGAATCCTATGATAAAAATGAAATTAAGAAAAGTTTTGGATGACTAACTTTTTAATTTAAGAAAAGCTAGTCCTTGATATTCAAAAATTTTGAATTTCACATTTTATTAACTTTTATCATAATATTAAAAATGTGTTTTTTAGCTAAACCAAACTGGACTAAATTGTTACATGGAAACAAAATTTAACTTATTAAAGTTGAACATGCGTGGCAAGTACGAAATTACAACATTATTTATAAGTTTATGAGTTTCTTACTCGAGGAAATGAAAAATATAAAAAATATGTACTTGTCCAAATTGGTTTTATCAGTCTGCTGCAATTGCAAGAGCCCGGCAAGATCCCGCCTTGGCTAGACAACTAAACGACTATGTAGAAAAGAACAGCAAATCCATGGGAAGCTGCGGTGGAAACCGGATTCTTGTTGTGCACAATCTAATGCTGCAGTTGATAAGCTAGTCGCAAGAATAACCAGTGAAGGCCTTTATGGCCTTGATGGAATGATGTTCAAGCCATTTTTCGTGATGGTTAGTAATGAAAAGAAAGTTCATCCGAATTCTCTACACTTCTTTAGTGACACGCTTGCTGATATCCTTCTGGCAGAGGAAAGAAGGAATCCAGATTGATGGAGACTCTGAGACAATTCTTCGTTTTAAGCTAGAGCAGTTTGTTGACCGCATCAGATACTATGAAGCCAAGCAAGCTAACATACATGAGGGTAATTCAAATGCAAGCAATCTGTTGGAAAGGGAGGATATCAAGGAACTGTCTGATACAGAATTAGGAGCAGCATTATACGACAAGAAGATAAAAATCTACATAGACATTGCCGTGGCTCAGGCTAAGGAGAAGAAAGACACTGAAGAAATCAAAGCTCTCAAACATAAACTACTGCAAAGGGCTACTCATCCTTACATCACGTTGACGCATTAGGTATTTCACATTCTTGATGCAAAAAGTTAGTCCCTTGTTTCCACTTGGAAGTAGCAATGGTTGAACAAATTGGCAAATAAAATAGTTGTGTGGTACTCCTTCAACTTGGGCGACTTATTTACAATAAAACAATTTTAATACTCCAAAATCCTCCGAGAGAGGCAGCCTTATCGGCAACTGTTCTATCAAATTTGCAGATATTCAATGAGTTCAATGCTCGAAAACCAGATAAAATAAATGTCTTTAAAGGTGTGACCAAAAACTACCTCTTCCTTGGAACCGTAGGAACTACATTTATACTTCAGGTGAGAGGTCACAGTGTCGATAATCTTTTATGTTTCTTTTTTTATTTTATTTCCATATATGCCAATAGAGATAATTATCATTGAGTTCCTAGGGAAATTCACCTCGACTATAAAGCCTTGCCATCGGCATTTTCAGGTTCATGTATATTTGCGTTGTTACAAACCTTTCCATGGCTTGTAATTCGTGTAACATTATGGTTCGTTTCCATGCTCACACGAGGAAAATACTAGTCACCGCCAATTTGGCCGTTTAGGGTATACGTATACCTGGTTTATAAAGTCCAGTCCAGGGTTAGCTCAACATCGCGATACCCCAGACCTTTTTCTCAGCCATAGTAGCATGTATTTACCCAGAGCACACAGAGCATGATGGCTTACCATCCCAACCTTTCACAATAGAAATCCCATTAGTAGTTGGACACTTTCCACAATACAGTAACTAGGACCGGAAATGTATGTTTGATGTGTGAATATGGGAGTCAATGAAAATAATCAATATCAGCTTCTAGAACGAGGGTCATGCACATCAAGTTTAATCTCTCTAGATGAATACAACATAGAGATCCTTTTGCAAGCAAGCAAAAAAAAAAAGCCTCTTTGACGAGAGGCACCCATCATATGGACCGTGCCATTAACATTGACTTTGCTAACTGTAAATTGTTACAGGAATACAAGCACATGTTCTATAGTAAGGGAAACATTGTAAGGATAACCCCTTTTTTCGTGAGTTCTTAAATGTCAAAATTAACCAGCTAACTGCACGTGTTCTTACAAAGAAAAGTTGGACTGATCTGAAAGAGAAGTGCCTGGATTTCAGAATCTAGATAAATATCTCTTGAGTTCTGTTCGGTCGTTTCCAACATGAACTAGCAGAAACACGAATAGGCAAAATGGTTCTTTTTCGACACATAATGAGAAATGAAATCTGCAGAGGTAGCAGAAGAACCTGGAATGTTGGCTGGAACAAGTATCTGATTCCTGCCAGAAACAATTCTCTTTCCAGCAACATTGGCGTAAAAAAGGCCGGAGATTGCTGGTACAAAAATGTCGCTCTCAGAAGAAATATAGAAATCGATTACCCTTTCAAATTCTGAAGTGCCAGAATTGAGGAATTTATCCTTTTTATCCATGGGAATTATAGCCTCCTGCAATAGAGCAAAGGCAAAGAAAATAGCATAAAATTCAACTCTTGGGATATTTGAAGAAAAGCTGAACATAATGTGAAAAATATATACAATAGTTGTCCATATATCTGTGATCATGAGCCTATTTCCATACAAGTATCAGACTCTGTGGAGTCTATTAATTCTATACACAGATTCCTTTAACTGTACATTGACCTAATATTCCTAGGTCGGGGAGGATGAACCACTATATCGACTTAATCCATAACACTGACAAAATATAAATTAAAAATGAAGTTTACCTTGGTATAAGTTTTCGGGAAGAAGTCCTTTAGGGCATTGAGGCTGCTATCCCACTTTGATTGAGTCACATACACTGTCGTGTCTTTGTTAAAGCCAATCTTACTCAAAAAGAGAGCTACCTCTTGCGGATTGTAGCAGCTTTTTGATCCAAGGGCACCACCATTTTTATGACAACTCTTTTTCTCCAGTATATCGACTCTTAGATCAACTGCCACAAACTGTCCATTTGATTTCCGACTTAAGGTTCTCAGGCGGTCAATCATGGAGTTGACAACTTCGAGAACTTCCGTTTGTGGCTCAAGAGTACTAAACATTGCCAAGCATGCAGTAGAATCGGTTTTAGCCTTTTCTCCTTTCTTTTTCATATTTACTGAAGGGAAGTAAGTCACCAGCCTCAGGTTTCCCTTAGTTCTGAAAATCGGTTCGATGTTTTCAGCTATGTGATTTTCAGTAACCCTATTGGGGACTCTTACAACTGCAAGATTACGTGATGATACATCAGAAGGCTGGGTCTTAACAACTTTCACCACACCATCAAGACTTGTAATGAACTTCTCGACATCATAGATATCTTCAAAGTTCCTGAAAGTTACAAATAATGCAACATTAAAAGTGCACTTTCCTCGTTATGATCATCAGTGTGTACACATCATTCGTGCACATTAATAACACCATTTAATCAGATTATAAAAAAAATATTAAAATTTAATATAGCCAGCCGGTGAAACTTAAAAGATCCCAGACACGAAATACAAACATTGATGTCTCAAAAAATATAAATTTGGTTATTTGTAGTATGCACTCTATACTATTGATCTGCAACTTCTACGTTCATGTTTAAAATCTTAAACCAGTTGAAAGAAAGGTATCTATTATATCCAATTCAAACAGAATGAGAACACAAAAAAGTGAGGTCCACTGATACAGAATTGAATGCAGTGGCAGTATACTCGTGCTTATAATTTTTCTCTCTGTTCTTCCATGAAATCAACATATATTGGAAATATTCTCATAAGATTCATCACGTTGTCTGTTCCATGTAATACTGTAGCTTCATTAGATAAAGTGATGAGTACACACAAATGCTGTTATGTTAACCTCTTATCGCCAGGTTTGCTTCCCCTGATATCAGGAAGTACTAGAGTTGCCCGCAGATGTCTCGCTACTACCACTGCATCAGCAATCTGAATAATAAAATCACAATGATGAAGTGTCAGAGATTACCAGAATCAAGCAAAAGGAAAGGTGCAAATAATTTAAACGAAATGTCTCATTTGTCATGCATGTGAATAAATGTTTACAAAAAGGTCAGAAATATATGAAGGCGGGGCTTTCGCATTTTACAGTGATATCTCAAGAATATAAAAGTGAGTGGAGCACAAGTTACCAGTTTTAGTATAGGATCTCTCTTACTAATTTCTTTTTACTTTACAGAGCAAAATGACACAAGGACATTGGTGTTATTATCTTAATGCCACTATTCTAACATGTCAAACCAGATTAACAAGGCTCATAACAACTTACAATAAGGGAGAATAAATACAAAGAACATGGCAAATTAAGATACCTGAGAGACATGATATTCAGGGCCGTTTGTTAATGAGAAGGTAACATAACCGTGCACTTCGCCTGCTTCTTCTGTTAGCATAAATGCATAACAATAGAATAAGAGAAGATGCGTCACAGAATAAAAGGCAAAAACGAGCAGATGTTACAAGAAAGTTGAGCTGATTTTTTGTCAAGAATTCCATTCTACTCACCCAACGCTGGCTTATCCCAACATGGTTTTAGGGTTAAGCCATCCTCCTTCCAAGTCCTATCACCCCCTTTTGTAACACTAACAAGACCATGCTCTGAAGCCCTTCTTGTCTCGTGAACGGCTGGCTTTGTGAAGGGTAAAACGGGAGAAAAAAAAGAAAATGAGAATTTAAGGGAAGAGAAATCATTTGAGTCGGACAATTAATTATACATCAATGATAAGTCTGATATTCCATTTTAAAATTAAAAATAATAAAAGCAGATAGATAACAGAATTAATTGAATTATGGCTAATATATCTATTTCTCCTTCTTCCTCATTTCATACATTCACGTACTAAAGTCTGTGCAGCTATATATACATAATTACAACACTCCTTGTAATTAATGGATTACGGGATTGAAGTGCAGTATCTACAAAATTGAACAATCTAAGAGGAAGGCACAAATGTAAAGTTGCTGGTACAAGCTTCCAGAATTAATCACCAGCCAAATCCCTATCATCTAAGTAAAATCAACATCAAATCTCTTTGCAATCGCGCATTACCGCGTTTAAAACTATCTATTCAGAATAAAACAAATCAAGCACTAATAGTTATCCATAAAAAAACTTGAAAATAATAACAGTGGCACATAATTAAAGTGCATGTATGTATCTACTTGAAAAGAATCGAAGTGGTCGCGCTTGATCATGTGGCCAAGCATTACGAACATTGTCACAGTCAACACTCCTGCTAACACCTGTCTCGGATCAACAGCCATTTATTCAGATCTACCACTTCAATCCTCTCCTTGCGCAATGAATTCAGTTTTCTCTCTCTAAATAACGAAATGAAAATGGTGTCCACAGAAGGAACACAGCAGAGAAGAGTAGAGAGTAAAGAGGCTCCTCGCTTTATCCTTTGGCGCTAATTGTTTTGACTTATAACCATAATTGAGTTAATTTAATCAATGGCCATTCAACTTTGCTATGTTTACTATTTGCTCATCGATTTTTAAAAAGTTACTTATTACTCACTGAACTTTGTTATATGTTAATATTTGTTTATCGAAATTTAAAATTTTACCCGTTACTCACTTAAATTTAAACAAAGTTATCATTGTTCATTGAACTTTACTGTAGATAATACTGATGAAAATGACATGAATGATTTTATTTAAATTTGGGTGAACAATAAGTAATATTTTAAATTTCGGTACCCAAGCAGTAATCTATACCAAAATTCATCAGGCGAAGAGGTAACTTTTTAAATTTCGATAAACAAGTAGTAACATATAACAAAATTAAGTGATACGCGTGGGCGCGTGTTTTGGTAGTGCCGATACTTTTCCGATGACAATGGGGAAAATACCGACTCCCCGTCGCCATGTTGCGTATTTTTCTGATTGGAAAAAAATGAGTATGAATTATTTAATAAATTATTTTAACTGTTTAAGCACGACTTTATTGTAATTAAGAAGTAAATGCGTCGTGAAAATAGGCGTAAATTAAGGACGCAGATAAAATTAGTCAACTTGTTCGCTCACCTTTATTTCTACATAGATATGTTTATTTAATTACATGTCAATTCTATTTTATATTTTCTGTACAATTAATATGGAAGTAGATACTTTCTCTAAGGTCTCCTATCTTAAGTTTCGATAAAAAAAAGGCATGTCGTTAGAGGTGAATATGACTCCATTTGGTTCTAATTCTAAGTAAATCGAATCGACCAATAACCAATATTTTTTTGATAATGAAACCAACGATTTTCCTTCTAAGATATGGAACCAAACCAAGATCAAACCATTTGGTTCCTTTACTTAAATTTTCAAAAGATAAATGCAAATTAATAACTATCACCATATTCATACGTTAGTAGTATATAACTAAATAAAACATCAAACATTCAACAAATATAATGATAGCTTTGGTGTAGGAGGGCGAGTGTGTCTAAAATTGAGGAGGAGATAAATGAGTTAGAATTTACATTTAGAGTTTGGTCCCTTTTTCTGGTAATAAGGTAAAATGTAATGATAAATAACATTTTTGTCCATTTTATACTTGTAGTTTTAAAAGTTGAAATTGTTGGTGTGATTTAGGCTCCATTTGATAGGTATTATTATAGAATGAAAATGAAAAATATAGTCATTATTGGGCCCACACAAGAAATAGAATTTCAAAATTGATGACTTGATGTTATTGATAACAATCATATTTTTTATTTTTATGGATGAAAAATGAGAAACAAACGGAGACTTACTGATTATATATATAGATTTAAGTTTTTTTTTTTTGCCTGATCATTTTGTCCATCCCTACATGCCACAGTGAAAAAGGTTTATTTACCACAGTATGCAACATCATAGTCAACCGTTCCCAACTCCTTGCTTAGTTTGGTAAGCTTAGGAAAACAACTTGCCAAGCTCAATGGACAAAACTACTACTAATAAATTGTTTCAAGAACATGAATTATCCATATATTAGACTCGTCTCGATGTACAAAATTGACTTATGAATCCCTCGGCTCTTCTCACCAAAAATTTACAAAAAGAAAAAAGAAAATACAAGAATGAAGTTCATTTCATCTTGGAAACACAGACATTGAGAAGACATAAAATAATTGCAGTGTTCCACCTATGATCTTATCTTCTTCAGTTGTTTTACCTTTGTGAATTCTGGAACTTGGACATTCTTTTCCACTTCCCAAGCAAGTTGAGACATACCATTGAACGCTGATTTTGCTGCCTTCTCATCCGTCACTTCTCTAGGGAAAGGAATTCGGACCTCAAATACATCATTTTGGGTAGATATGAGGCGCATATCAAAACCTAGCCGGTCGACCCAAACCATCTTGGCATCTAACACCTAGTTTTGAGGGGGGAAAAGAATTCAATGAAAAACACGTGCAGGAATATAATACCAAGAGAGATTCTCCACTCGTTTTTTGTGTAACAACATCCGCCATCCTCAAGGAAACAAAAGGAACAAAGGAAAGGAAATGTTGATCCTCAGAAGTAAATCTTGATGACAAATTTGGTTTCAGAATCAGTTCCAAAATTAACATATAAAAACAAATTAAGTTGATGCAGATCACAATAAGCAATACTGATAGAACAGATTCATTTCAAGTGGTGTGGCATTGTTCACTGCAAATATGCACGTGACTTGTTATACTTTGAGTGCATGTTTGATAAGGAGGATTTAATATTGCTTGGCCTTGTTAGGAAAAGAAAAGGATGTTAAAATCTTGTTCAAGTCCTGACCCAGCATACCATACATTAACTGAGTGGGGGTAGTACTGCATGGTTTAAGCCTACCCCAAATTATCAGATGAAGATTCTTCGAGAGTATATTTCCTTTCAATTGAGAAAACGAACTCACTTTTGCTGCTGTTCCTTTATTCACTGATACATATACAAATGAGTACAAATGAAAATCATCAAACATAATCTGGCTGCTTGTTATGCAAAAGAAAAGGACAAAATGGGGATTGGAGTTCCACTCTCAAGAAAGGTATGGTAGATATCTTTGACAGGTTGTATTTTTGGTAAAAATGGGATGGTGTTCAAACTCCCAAAATGCAATATAGACAGCAGCCCCTCCCCTTTTTGCCTGGGGGTGACTTTTGAGAAGGGTTAATTTCCTCCGGAGCATGGATCACAGCCACTCATTTCGTACGTAGTGACCAAATAGTACAATCTATCTCAAGCAATTCTTCTCCACAAGGCACTGGGTTTCTCATGAAAAATTGTGCTACCACAAATCCAGGATCTTGATTTCAGGATTCTAAAAGCCTTCAACCTTGCCATGNGAGCATGGATCACAGCCACTCATTTCGTACGTAGTGACCAAATAGTACAATCTATCTCAAGCAATGCTTCTCCACAAGGCACTGGGTTTCTTATGAAAAATTGTGCTACCACAAATCCAGGATCTTGATTTCAGGATTCTAAAAGCCTTCAACCTTGCCATGTTTGCTAAACAAGGTTGGCGCAACATTTATGCTATCACGATGATTGCAAATTTCAATATCCATTTTCCTGTAGATCTAAAGCTACTTCATCTTTGCACCGAGCCTTTACCTTCACCAATACCAATCAGAGAGTAACATAATTTGGAAGGACACAAGCCACCTTTCTTAGGTATTCTAATTAAGGGCTTCCACGTATGAAGGAAAATGATTTCATGCAGAATAACAGATAACCACGGATACAGATACGTAATTCGAATGCTATACGATACGGATACGCCAATATGACTTTTTAAAAAA